>CAJVPT010007129.1:0-10347 GCA_910592055.1 Acaulospora colombiana
TAGTTTAGCTGTAGTATGTATCATACTGCTCGAATGAAAATGTACTTTTGTCTTCATTTGATTAATAAACTGACGATTTAGTCTGGCTACGGGTACTCAAAAAAAAACAAATAAAAGAGACAGTAAGAGAAAGCAAGTTTTAAATTGAAATAGACAATTGACCTTTATTTACTAGAATAAAATTAGTAGTGATAGTAACTATATTACTAGTAATTCTAGTAAATCAAGATTTTTACAGATAGTCAAATCTGCATCTCAAAATGAAAAACTATAGAAAAAAAATACCTCAGAATAACTTATAAAAAATGGTTGAAAGAATAAAACTGGTTCTTGTTAATACATATGTTAAATCTTGTAAAGAAAAAGAAGCCAAATCTCCAGTTTATCAAGATTAAGGCACATTCTAATATTCAATATAATAAAGAAGCAGATACTCTTGTTAAAGAAGCATTAAGGTTTTCAGCGATAAAATGAAAAAACTTAGTTTTACTCAAGATCATTATAGAAATTAAATGGCAAGATATAGTACTAGATATCTTCATAAGACAAGTTATTAAAAAAAAAAATAATAAAGTAATAGCCTATCAATGAACAACTTAAGATAGAACTGAAAAGAGATAGGACCAACAAATCCAAGATCAATACAAATACATATGAGACTTAGTATAGAAATAATTTAAGAATAAACATATATGGAATACTTATTTAAGAGTTTACAAAACAAAAGCTTTCTTATTAAATTGATCAATGATGAGCTACTGATATTAATTAAGCTGGTCCTAAAAGGATCAGATCTGTATAAGCAAGTGAAATATATTATGTGTAGTCAAGAAGAAAAAACAATAGAATACTTGCTAGAAGTCTAACTTACAAGACTCAATGGAATGCGGCATGGCAAAAAGAAATGGAAGGGGTTATAAAAGGATTCAGAAAGCTCTCTAAAGAAAGGAAAAAAGAATCTGAAGAAAAGAAGTTAAACTTAATAATAGACAATAAGATAAAAATAGAAGAAATTGATAAATAGATAGCAAAACTGATGGAAAGAATCTTAGAAACCAGTCAGGATATACTCAGCTTCTGTATGGAATTAATAGAGGAAGATCTAATTGTAAGAATAGCTTATTTGAAGTATAGCGGTAAAAAAATTGAAAAAGAGATAAGAAAATGAATAATGAAAATACAGAAAAAGGTATGTATCCATTTTTGAAAGAAAATATAGAATATAAGATGTAAAAAAATGATCGAGTAGAAATAGATATCAAGAATTCACAAATATGACAAAATTAAAAAACCAAATATTTATGAGACCAGAAAAAAAAGAGCAAGAGTATAGAAAGCCAATTTAATTAAAAGTTGATATATGAAGAAAAAAGAATCAAAGACAAGAATTAGAAAAAATTCTACAAATGGTGTAAAGAATAATATGAAGTGATTAGGATTTTGATTTCTGTCAAAGCTTAAAAGAGTGATCTGCAGTAGTAATCTACAGGTAATAATATTAGAAGTTGGAAGGGTTTTTATCTGAACTTCTAATCGAATAAAAAATCATTTTTAAAGTTATACTTAGAGAGGTAAAATAATCAAAATGAATGAGTTAGTTAGAGAATTAACTTTAACATTTTATTTAATATGTACTGTTTACAAATGTTTAATAAAGTATACATAACTAACTTGACAAAAGGAAAAAAAAATTAAAATAATTATAAATACTTTTTATAAATTTTTAATTATATATAAAATAAATATTTATAAGAAGTTTTTTTATTTTTTTATTAATTAAGTCTTAATATTTTTCTTAAAACAATTAGAAATATAATTTTAAAAGTTGTTTTTATTTTTTCTTTCTTATTTATATTTGACTTTTTTAGAGTTTCTATTTCATATTTTTTTAAGAAATTTTATTTATTTTAGTTTAATTACAAATTTTAAATAGCACAAATTTTTATTAAAGATAATTGATTAATATAAAATATATTATTTTTTAAAATATAAACAAATTACTATTGATTACATTTACTGTATATATTTTAATAATATTGATAATTAAAAAAAATATTTAGAAAATATTTATATTTAAAAGTTTAAATTTTTTGAAAAAAATATATAAGATATTAAAAAACTAAGAAATGAATAATATAAATTTCAAATTTCATTTTTTTATTTAAGTTTTTAAGTAGTGATAAAGCTTTAATAAACAAAAGTTGAGATTTAAATCTTTTTTTGAAATATTTTGTTTGATATTTACTTTAAAAAAATCAATTGAATTGATTTATTTAATATTATATAATAATAAAAAAAATTTTTTTTTTGAGATTTAAGTAAATAAAAAAATCATTTTAATTAGATAGATTTTTTTAAGAAAAAAAATAAAAAAAAATTTTTTGAACTTTTTTAATAAAATTTTGAATTGTTTTTCTTTTTTATTTGTTTTTTTTTTTTTTTCTTTTAATTCAACAATTTATTAATTTTTGATTAATTAATAGTAATAAATTGTTAACAATAATTTTGATAGATAGTAATTAATTCAATTATATTAGAAAAGTATAATATTGTTTTCAAAAATTAATTTAAAGTACTTATATATAACAATAAGTTAATTACTTTATAAAAGTTTATAAATTATTATAGATTTTTTTTTCAATTTTTTAATAAAAACATATTATTGTAATATGATTATAAGTTAATAAAAAAATATATTATTATTATTATTTTTTTTTTTTTTTTTTAAATGCTGGTTTGGCTGAGTTTATTAGCAAGGTTTTATTGTGTAAGTATAACAAAAAAAAAATGATGATAGTCTAGTAAACTAATGATAGGTTAAGAAACCACTTCATGACTAAATCATCTCTGGATTGAGATCTAATGAAAGGGCCATTAGGGCAATGAAAACTTTTAAAGGGGATTGATAATTGTAGTGATTCTGTATCTATTTCAGATTATCTGATCTGTTTTGTTTTTGTGTTCAATATTTCATTCTACTATCTCTATTTAGAAAGAAAAAATTAAATTTATGATTGTACAAATTTAAAAAGGGATGAAGATTCTGTATTACAAAAAAGGCATTGGAAGAAAGAGGGAAATAGTTTGGTTATAGGTGACTTGAAAATATACTATTACTATCATATTGATACCGTGAGCTGATTACTCTTCGAGAGCTTCATCAGTTCAGGGTGCAGTGCCTGTTCCTCAATTGCTTTCAGTATTTTTATGTTGTGGTCCTTGTCTACCAGTTTATTGCCTTTTTCTTTCATACCCTATCCAGTATGGGATCTTCTACTAATATTCTTCTAGGTAATGATAGGTCGAAATTTCAAAAGGCTCTAGGACATAGATAAAAAAAGGCACTGAAGACTACAAAATTCTCTTCAGCTTAGAAAGAAGAGTTTTGTCTCTTCCAGCATATACTTTTTTCAGCTTGATGATTATCATACTGTTTTTCTCAAAATACTACTATCTGTAAAGATTTAACCATTGTCTGATGTCCCTGTGGTGTATTCTTCAGTCACATGGGATCTTTTGACTACATGTTGATATTATTGATTAGGTGCGAATGATCCCAAGATCTTCCTGATTTTCCAAAATTCATGTTAATAAAGAATAGGCGTGGCACTTTTAAGGTGTCATCCTTATTTTGTATTTCTTTGAGTCTAGTTTTCTTTCTTCTTTCTTGATAGAGGAGAGGGAAGGGTATATTTTCTCACTTTTGCTTGGTCAGAGATGTAAGAGTTAAAGGTGTTCGCATTTAAACATGTGAGGTGACCAATAGAAGCTTGTTTACTTCTTTTACTAATGTGATTCATCTATCCAATCACATTGTGAGAAACTTTGTGCTTCGGAAAATTCAAGGTCAAGCTGAGATAGTCAAAATTTCCTTAAAAAAATAAAAAACGAGCACTATGAGAAGATTACAAAGCAACAAGAGAGTGGGAAAGCTGTCTCTCATTGAGTACACACTTTGTAGTGTTTCTTTATACTGTAGGGTGATGGCACTATTGGTTTTTTTTTCTTTTGAAACTTTTTTGCTATGAGTAGGAAAGGTGTTTCTTGACCTTTTATGGTCATTAGAGGTCAAGTTTTTGTTTGAAGAGGAAAGTAAGCAAGGGAAGAGGGATAGTTGATGGCTCTTGAAGTTTCTTTAAGTTGGTTTAAGGAAAGTGATAAGACTATATTAGCTTAGAAGTATAAAAACTTCTTGCAAATATCTTTTTTGTATGTGGTCAGAGAATCAGTGGAAAGAGTGTGTAAAAAAATATATTATAGTTTGTATTATTTATAATTTATAAATATAATCTTAATTTAAAACAATTTGTAATATAATTTTATTAATTTTTTTATTTTATAATTTTATATTGCTAAATTTTTGCTAAATAATTTAATAAATAATTGACAAATTATCAATAAATAATTAATAAATTATTAATAAATTTTTAATAAAAATTTTGATAATCATTTGATAAATAATTGAAAAATTATTGATAAATTTAAAATAAACTATTAATATATTATTGATAAATTTTTAATGAATTGGTAAAAAATTTTTTGTTAAATAGTTAATAAAATTTTTAATAAATTATTAATAAATTATAAATATGTTAATTTTTTGTAATATTTGTTATTAAATTATGAAGTTACTGATTTTTATTTATACTATTAATTTGATGGATTGTTTATTTTTTGTCAAATATTATATGAGTGATAATATGTCAAAAAAATTTTTTTATTAATGATATTTAGTTTAATAAAGAATTAAAAAAAAATAAAGTTTTATATTAATTATTTAAGTATTGATCATTTAACCATCATGAAAATTTTTTATATAATGGTATTGAGCCTTTATAAAGAATCTATGATAGGTTATTATTAACTGTATATACAGTATATATAATATAAGATAATTGTAATAAAGTTTCATATTTGTATTTTAAAATAAATATATAATCCTTTTCAAATAATTTTATTACAATATTTGTATTATTTCTGTTTAATGTTAACTTAATTTTGAGGTAATTTTTAAAAAAAAATTTTTAAACTACTAATATAATAGTAGTAAGATTTTTAAATAATTTGATATTACAAAATTTGAATTCCATTAGACAATTTTAAATAAAAGATTTTGTAAAACAAAAATCATAATAGCATGTAATGAATATATACTGTACACCGAAAAAATACGATCAACCTTATATTAATTAATTAATAAAAAAAAAAAATCCAATTCTATTACACAATGCGTATTGGTTACATCCCAACAGTGTGTTTATGATGTTCCAGTCTACACTCCGGACAATTAAAAGTTTTTAAGTTTTTTGCTTATGTAATAAAAAAATAAGTGCGTTATTTTCTATAACGAGAACGTGTGATGGAAAGTCGGTGGATGAAGGACACAAATTCTTGTGCGTGCCATGCCTTTCTTTCTTTCGTGAGTGATGGTAAGCACGTAAGGGGTACCAGGTACAGTGAGTACGCGAGTACGCACTGTGTGGAGAGAAGGGAAGGTTAAAAATGGCAAACTGCATCATAGCGCACAAATAAGCAAGGGGTTATTGCAGCATGCAGACTAAAAGGGTGCGCAGGTAGTAACCGTAAATAGTCCGTTCGATTGTATTTAATGCAACTAATACCAGGCTACCAGTGTATCATCAGAATAGTTCTTCATATGTGAGTACCGGGGAGGAGCCACGGTGCGTCTATTATATCAAAAGTGAACTTCACCTTTTGGGATTAATATTTATCCATTTTATCAGGACAAATCGGAGTGACAATCCCATACACATAGCTTCAGATCGTCCTATTGTGTGTTGCTCATACACCCTTCATTACCCTTGGAAGACCCTTGTCTCCGCACAATTACTATGCATCGGGCAATTCTAACGTAATACTAATTTACCCGGTAACTTTGTCATTTTTATCCTTATTAGGTATATCATGACGTTTCGTCACGACTCTCAGATGCACCACACTAAAATTTTATTTTGGATAAGTGGAACTGCGCCGCTCCTTCTCCCTTCTCTCTCCCGTCAAAAACAAAAGGAGTCATGCGTGCATCCAATCGTCCGCTTACCATTTGTATATGTATATATTTATACTGTATATACTGTATATAGACCGCAATATTTTCTTGTTGTCACGCAATGGATAAACAACGCATTTATTTTCATTTTCTTAAAATACGTCATCGACAATTGCACATATGATTCCACAGAAACCGCTCATTCCCATAGCAAACAATGATTTATTTGCTTGTATTATTATTATTGGCACTTTGTCCCCCAATAATCGTCACGCACGCAGGGTAACATAAGTGCGCATTTACGTACAAACGTAACGTAACGGCGGACGAGAAACATCGGACGAGATGGTATGTGCGTGCGCGTCTATTTTGTTTCTCACAACAAGCAATCACGACGACGACGAATTGTTTATTCACACACACACACACACACACACACGCACATTATGTTCCTTCACCTTGTCACAGACATGCGCACAACATGTACGAGCGTAAGTTGGTACACGAGTTTCTCCAACTTCCAAATTGGTGCATGCATCAACGCGAACACATTCCAGTTCTGACGATCATCAACTTTTTGGTCGCTCATTTGACGCCCTGTCAAACGCGCACATAAATATTTGCTTACTGATACCCGGATTACCATCCTTCCATTCATGTTTTCTATATTTATTATCGTCATATATTCGCGTATCATACGGTAAATTAGTGTGAATCAGTACCTTATCGGTTATCTTATTCGATCTTATCACTCATACACATTCAGCCCTGACCAATGAAGGAACGGTCATGCAAAAAAATTTTTTCTTTGGCAACTTCGTCTCCGCTTAACCCACTTTACGCTTGAAGAAAAAACGTCATCGTGCACAAACGGACGCATGGACGCATGCTCGCACGACTTTTGCTACCCTCAAATTTTTCATGTCACATTGTATCATAATGACGGATCAAGTGACCATTTTTTTCCCCTTCCATTTTACCAATTGCGTACCTCATTCAATCATCAAATGATACATTAATTCTGCGGTATGACCGGTTCTTTCTCCGTGACCATTTGCCATCCCGATGACACTACTTTATCTCGGGTGAACACGCTGTACATTCATTTGAAGAGGATCAACTGCAGTGCGATGAAAAAAAGATGACTTTAAACGTTAACATTTTTGTTGCTGACGTACTGCTGCCGATTACAATTAAATTCATCGACTGATTATCTTGTAGAGCACGTTGCGATTATTACATAACGGCAGAGTTCGGTTGACGGATTCGGTCAACGGATGGATTATTCTCTCGCTCCTTACGAAATCCGACTAGTTCGCAACCCCCAAAAGTTCAAGTCGCTGATACCACCACCACTCCCCTTTTTTCTTTTCTTTTTTTTTTTTTTTTCCGGTACGGTGTTAACGGTTGTTCTCCGCCGTCATACTGAGAACTCGGTTAACCTTTTTCGGTATCCGCCATTAAAGGTACCCGGCATTCACATTTTCTCCTCCTTTACCTCTGGATTTTCATCTGTACGTGTGCACAATATTCCATGTTCAGTATCGTCTCCACATAAATTGAGTACTATATTTTTATCTATTGCTGACACTGCTGATTACATTTACATACGTAAGTAGTTGAATATTGTTTTTTGTGCTCCCCTGGTTTACCAAGTCCGATTTTTTTGATGTCACAGTTTCTATAATAAAAATTCATTAGATTTCCCCTTTTAAAATCTTCAATTCTTCTCTCTCGCAAAAAAAAAAAAAAAAATCAAAAAAAAAAAAAAAAAAGAAGGAAACGACCCCAAAAGAATCCAAGGAAAATCCATCACGGAAAAAACACTTGAAAGGAAAAAATTTTTTTTCTCTTCTCTTTTCCATTTCGTCTTGTTCACACATATCCCTCGACAATTTGCTTTTTTTAGACGCCCAACTCTTTTTTTTTTTTTAAAAGAAACTCTAAATTATCAAATTATTATTATTTTTTCTTCTCTATTTGTGATATGGTGATATAGACGTACCATAAACCTTAACTTACATATACATGACACAAAAATTACTTGCTCACTTTATCTGTTGAGGAAAAGAGGTTTCCGTTTTTTTTTTTTTCTTTTTTTTTTTTTTTTTTAGGAAATTTAGGAAAAATTCTTTTTTTTTTTTTTTTTTTTTTTGATGTGCAGTTCACACACACTCTACCTCCTACTGAATACTGTTCACACCTGAGTTTACATTACACACTATATAACTATATATAAGCGCACATAAGCCGTTCCTTCCCTCTTCTCTGGTCACCTTCTCGTTGCCTCGTTTCAACTTCATTAATATTACTCACGGCCATTGCCGACCTCTCTCTCACCTTTGTAATTCGCTTTCTCGAAGTCTCACGAAAATAATTATACCGCCAACGTGGCGTGGCGTACGCAAATTTCAAATCACGCTGAACAATTAAAAAATTTACTGTGAACCACCTCTCAGGAGAACACTAAACGCGCAGCCAATTTTTGCATTCAACCGACAATGTCAAGGAACGTATTAAACACGTACAATTTTGTGAGTACGCCTAACCGACGGAGACCGCTTGACAGGTAATTAGGCCTAGTTCCGTGAAAATCGTTTGCACACGACTTTTTCCTGACGAAACGCGTTCCCTCCCCCTGCCCATCACCCTACCCAGCGACCACTATCAACTCATTATACGCCAGCAGCCAAAAATAGCTAGGTTGTGTAGCTCGAAAGAGCGAGGTTTGTTGATTCTCGCGTTCTACGCGGTGACCATTGCAATTGCATTTAATTATTCCATATCGTTAATCTCAATCTTTGTCAGACCGAAGGCCCGTTGATCCTCCACCGATTATACAACTCAAAGTCGAGGGTTGCGGTGACGAAGCGCAGTATGTTACTTCTGTCGAACGACAAAATGTTTTTTGACCGATCCAAACTAAGAAAAAAAAAAAAAATTTTTTTTTCTCAACCAGGAATTTCCTCCAGAGTCCTTATTACTTTATGTGTGCCAATCTTGTGCGTCACGCCGGGAATAGCGATCTCGCCATTTCCTCCCGGTGTCTTGCCGGCACTGTGGTGTCCTCTCTTCACAAGTTAAAAGACATTGACAACACCGGTAATCATTGACTCACTTTTAAATCGCGTGGCTTCACGTTCTTTTCCGGTGTTAACTCGATGTAATCCTTCAGATGGTGGATTCTTTGTGTTCGGTGACATATCTGTTCGCGTTGAAGGTCGATACCGCCTGCGATTCAGTCTTTTCGAGATCATAGGGTAAGGGATAGTGAGACATGGCGCATTTGCGTTAATCGATGATCATTCGGGGATGAATGTTTAAAAAAAAAAAAAAAAACGATTCTTTGGCAGTGACGAGGTCGTCCACATACAATCTTTGATGTCCGACGTGTTCACCGTCTACCCTCCAAAGACATTTCCAGGAATGTCCGAGTCAACATTTCTATCGAGGTCCTTCTCGGATCAAGGCGTGCGCATAAGAATACGCAAGGAACACCGGATTCAGATGTAATTCGTCTTTCCTCCATTCCAATGACGACGGTGCGATCTCGTAATTTTGAACGGTTATCCCCTCTGACCATAATCTTTAATATACTGTATAGGAAGCGACCAACATCCAGCAGACATTCCGACGTCGCCGACGGTGAAGATAATGTGAATGACGATGATGTTGATATGAGCGAAGTTTCGAGGAGAAAGAGGAGCAGGTGTTCTTCGACCCCTCCTGTCGATCTGCGGTCCATGGGTTCCCCCTACTATCAACAATCATCACCGCCACTTCTCACAAATGATGGAAACGGCGGTGCGAATTCATTTTACCGTCCCCCACCACTACCACCATCTATTGAGAACAATCCATACGAACTTTCATCTTCCTCCAGTCCACTTCTGCATCGAAGATCGCGGGATTACGAGAGTACCTACTCGTGCCACGATGATGATCGAATGTCGGTTCGTTCGGATTCGCATGACGTCACGTCAACCTCTCATTTCTATCAGGGATTTTCGTCCGACGACTCCCGGTCTTTCGATCAGTCCATTACTTATTCCCGACCATTGCGTTCTCACCCTCCCTACAAGCCGCAACGTAGGACAACCCTGCCGCCTTTGTTGGAACACCCCGACTCCACCTCTTCCTCACGTCATCAACTTTATGATAAAACTTATTCCTTGGATTCTTCGAAAAATTTCAATTCCAATTATCCGACGATCAACTCTTCTCCCTCACGATTCTCATCTCACTGTTCCAGCGATCCTCAACTATTTCCAGTTAAAACTCCCACGAGATCACACCCCCTTCCTTCTCTCCCCTACCGCCACCACCATCATCACACC
>CAJVPT010007130.1:0-10347 GCA_910592055.1 Acaulospora colombiana
CTTTGAGATTCCTTGTAGTGTCAAGAAAGGTGTCAACCTATACTGGCCTGGCTGCAAGCTCTGTGAAGTTGATATTGACTCCCCTTTTCTGACCGTGAATTAGTTTATGTTGGCTTATTTTCTTCTTCTTAAGAAAGAAAAAAAGGTCAAGGTTGTTGATATATGTTGTGTTTTTTCAGTAATCATCAGACTAAAACTATGCATGAAGTGTTGTTCTGTGCTAAGATGTCTCTTATATATTGGTGTTGTGAAAGTATATGTTTTGAGTTGTGTATGTTGTCTCTTTCCTTGGGTGTATTGCCTAAAAAGAAAATTTCTAAGAATCTGAGGGATTTGTGAAAAGAATTTTTTTTTTATAAAAATACTTTGTTTCCATTTTCTTGATATATAGCCCACCTTAATTATCTGATTATATAGTTGTTTGAGAGCCTTTTTTTCCTTGAGGGCCTAGATTTTTAAGCATTTCATAACTAATATATTATGAAAATGAATACTTTCTTTTTAGGAAGGTTTCTTAGTATTGTCTCTATCTCTTCTATTGTGATTTTTTCCTGTAAAGGAGAATACCATACTGGATTTATCCAATTTTTGATTAATATTCTCTTTTTTATTCAAAACTAAAGCTCTTATAATTAGTGTTTTATTATTTGAAAGCTTTTCAGTAATAGTCTTCAACCACTTGTTTGATTGTTTGTAAATTTGTAACTATATATTCTTCTCCATCTTGATTTTTGGTCTTAACTCAATCTAAAGTTATCTTGAGTTTTTTTCAGTTTAGCAGAAAGTATAGTATTTGTTTTTTATTGCTTTTGAAATCATTACATCTGGTTTCAAATGCTTTATTGATCTGACTCTTGATATATAAATTCTCTTTTTTTTTACAGACTATTCTTAATGTATGTTCTATGTTGAAAATATTTTAGAGCTGTACTTGGACTTCTTCTAAGGACTGAGAAGCTATAAAATCCCAATTCTCTGTTTCTTTATATAGGGAGTAGAGTTTATTGATTATTTGTATAAGTTTGTCTCTAGTGTTTACATCTCAACTGTGATAAGTCTTTTTTAGTAGGTGGTGGACTCTGTTGGCCTCTCTATAAGCTTTGTAATCTTGTTTATTTACTGGCAAATCATATCTTTTTTCATCTGGTATCAAATATATTCATTTCTTTTTAAAAGTTCTATATGCATTTTTGACAAAAATATTTTTAAGTTCCTATCATGCTTAATCTAGCTTTGTTTGAGTCCATGTTGAGTTTTCAGAATATGGATGTAATCAATCATATTCTATTATTTTGGTTTCAGTCTATTGTTTAAATTTTTTCCATTGTGTTGATATTGAGTTGACAGGATCTGGGATCTTTTTGTCTTGTGTTCTTTTTTGGTTTTGATACTGTTTATCTTTCAACAAGTTGTCATTAGCCGTATTAGAAAAAGAGTATGATCGTTGTTTATAACTAACTCTATTGAAATGTTTTTAAAATCATTTAGGTTCTCTAGGATAATGTCAATTGTGGACTAGATATAATTAATTCTACCATAAGTATAATTGTTAGACCATATATATGTACTCTTGTTTTGTTTTCATATATTGTGAATATCAGTAAAGTTCCAATCTTCTAAGAAGTTGAAGATACTAATTTCAGCTTTTTTGTATTGTATTGCCTTCTTTTCAGATAGGGGTTGATCTGTTATTGGATTTACTACTGCATTAATTTCCTATAATGATAATCTTAAATTTCTATTGTTATTTGTTTAGAATTCTTTTTGTAGCATTTGTTGAAATTATCTACTTTCTGTCTTTTAAAATAGTAAGTAGATTTGGTTTATATATAGTTTACATTTATTTAAGAGAAAGTTTGCACCTATAATATAGTACTCTATTTTTTTAATGACTTCAGTTTCTTTTTATATGTCTTGTTTATAAGAAAACCTATACCTGATCCTCTATGTTTGATGTTTTTACAACTGTAGAAGAATTTATGTGTCTTTTAAAACTTGAAGGCATGTTCTGCTGCTTCACTCCTTAGTTTTGTTTTATAGATCCTATAATTCATATATCTAGTTCTTGTATCTTGTTATATAAATACTGTTGGTTAAATATTGTGTTTATTCCTCTTATATTGTATATTTCTATAGTTATGCTTTCTTCTATAGTGGGTTGCAAAATGTCATTCTGATATATTATTTGTTCTTTAAGGTTCTTATTAATGATATTTGTTTTGATTGACTTGATAAAGTTGTTTAGATATTGTATAATAGTAGAAAGATTGTTTAAAAAGAATATATTTATTATTAGATTGTTGTCTTTGAAATTGTTTTTGGTTCAGAAAATAATGATGGGTCCCTAAAGTATTTAGCATCTAAAATTTCACAGATCACTTATGTCTTTTTTTGAGGGACAAAATTTATAGCTCTTCATTTTAATAGAGACAAAAATCAGAAAATATTATAAATCAATGATTTTGATAATGGAGAACAATTGTGGATAGTTTTTAAATAGTTATTATTAATTTAAAAATTTTAATATTTTCTAGTGAGAAACATTTGACTTTTGTTCCTGTCTCCCCCTTTAGGGACCCATCTTTATCAGGAAGTACTAGAATTTTATTGTGGGTCTTGTTTTTCATTGATGTTTTCTATTTGGACTGATGCAACTTTTACGAGCAATTAGCTTTTTTCCATCTCATAGATCCAGAATAGGATTGGATCTCTTTTTCAATGTGACTCATTCTATTATTTAGTTTGTTTAAGTAATATAAAATTTGTTGCAATGGGTTTTGTTCTACTTCAGATTCAGTAGTCACATTATTGATATTTCTGAAACTATATATTCTATATCTTCTTTTCTATATGTTAATCAGTTCTTTATTACTTCCTGTTACTGATTGTTTATTGCATTTTTGTCGTAACTTTCTTATATTTGTTCTATAGAATCTTGATCTTTTTTTTTCAAACTCAATATCAGAGTTTTCTGTATCATATTCAGAATCAGATTCTTCTATAGGGTTTTTCTCCATATAAGCTTTCTGTTGAATCTAATATCTGTTCTATCCAAGTAATTATTATATTGATCTATACTGGATTCATCTATTTCTTCAAGATAAATACTACTAATTCTAAGTTTTGCTTTTCCATATTCATCTTGATATGAGATATTTACTTCTTTTATGATTTTATTTTATTGTTATATGTCTGTCTTGAAATATTCTTTAGCACTTTATATAAGTTTGTGTTCATATAAAAAAATATGCTGTTTGAGTACTTTATTAAGATCTTCTACTATTGCAAAACATATAACTGCACATTCTCTTCTTTTGAGTGTATATGAGTTTCTGGATATATAATAGACTTTTGCTTTGTTTTATTTTAAGATATATATTACTAAGCTTGTAAAGTATTATGTGTTCCATATAGTCTTAAGGACTGGCTATTATGTTCTTTATTGATTTTGTCAACTTCTTGATCAGTGGAATCGTGTTAAGTAAAAATAGTCCTTATCACTTCTGTTCTAATGAAGATTATTCATAGATCTTTTAGCTTATTATTTTGTTTATAAGGAGTGATTTATGACCTGATTCTTTGTTATGATCTTGTGTAATTGTATATATGAATATTTGTGAGTTTTTCATATATTTATAAAGCTGCCTAAACTTCTTGCCAATTAGGATTACAAATAGATCTTTGTTTTCTTCTTCTATTTGTTCTCTGAAGATCTTTTTATTAGATGGAAATTTTGACTCTTTCCATTTTTCCGTATTTATAGATATTATCTTGAAGTTCTTATCCTCTTTTTTGTTAATCTTCTTCAAACAATTCAGAGCATCTTCTTTTTCTTCAAAAGTGAAGATTGTCCAAGTATTACCATTGAGAAATTCTTTTATACATAGTTGAAGTTCCTTTGATAAGCTAAGAGTATTTTGGAGATATGTCATTCTTTCTTTTTTACTTTCTCCTAGTATTCTGGATATTAAGGTTCTCAGTTTGTATGCCCTATTTTTGATAATATGAAATAGATTAATACTAGTTGATTTTGATTTATTTCTAGTATTGTAGGATTGTAGCTCTGCGATATTGTCTCCTTTGACTTCTTCTTGAATTTCCTTTATTTTCAATTGATCTGCAATCTCTTTATCACTTATTTCTATTTTAACATTGTTGGGAACTTCTATTGTGTATGTTGTTTGAATTTCCATAACTGTTTTTTTATTTGTTAATTTTGTTGAACTTGAATATGGGTTGTTTGTGACTATGCTTTCTTGTTTTGTTTGATACTGTCAATATGGTTTTTCTTTTTGTTTTATAAGTTCTATGTACTTGTCTTTCAAGAATTGGACCAGTAAATTGTTCTCTTTTTTTTGTCCTTGGGCCTACAAGTATAAGATGTATTGTCTTAGAATTGTAGCTTTAGTGAAAGTGGTATGGTTAATATTGAGAATTTTAGCTATAATATTATCTATAATTGAGCATCTTGTAAAACTAGGGGTTGTCTTCTTGTATAGAAATTGTATTGAGGATTGTTTGTGCTATCTATAGTTTTTTCCTTAATTATACTTATTTGTTAAATTGATTAGAGTTTCTAGGATATGAATTTCCCATTTCTTTGTGATCTGTAGTAATCTTCATGTTGTTGACATTGTTATACTTGTCATGTATTATAGATTGATAGGATTAACCTGTATTTTGTTTTTTATAACACGTGGTAAAGGTTTGTTTATTCCTTGTTACTAATTTGGTAATATAAAAAAATTTTAAAGTTGTTATGTTATGAATTTAGATTATGTTTCATGTGTTTATTGTGATAATAATGTTGTTGTTATTGATCAACTTGTTATGAACATGTGAAAATATGAGTATTGTTGTCTATTTATTGTAAATACATAGATAATTTATAAATGTTATTTATATAGATATGTAAAAATATGATTGTTGTTAATCTGTTTACTGTAAATACATAGATAATCTATAAATATTATTTATATAGACATATCTTTTTTATCTTGTTATTTTTGAGAGAATATACATATATATATTTGTGTGACATTGTGTTTGTTGAAATTTTGTTTGTTGTGATATATATGTTTCTTTATTGTATAGTCAATGAAGCTTGAATATCCCTCCATATTTTATAGGTATTTATGATTTATCGGTCTAAATTATTGCTTGTAAGGTTTTTCTTGATATTTAAAAAAGGTGTTAACCTATTGTAAAAGACTTGAAATGGATGCATCAGAGTCAGTGAATTCTTAGGTAATGAGTTTAATATGCAAAAGAGTTATCTTTATTAAAATCAAGAAACAACCTTTTTATACATTTTAGAGTAGCACAAAATAAATATGAAATACATAGGACTAAAAATACATAAATCATATGGCTTATAGTTCAAACAACTTATGTAATATATAGTTAATCATAAATGGAAAATAAAAGAAAAGAAATAAAATAAAAAGAAATGATTGATACCTTATTCACCAAAATCTGATAGCCAATTACTATTTATAGTAAATAAGTTCTGATGATCTATATAATGTAATTGTGATGTTGATTTGATAGTCTTGACAATCTCAGCAGTCTTGGCAAAAGTGAAGTGGTAGACTCAGATTGTTACATTCTCCCTTTCTTAAGAGTGAGACATCCTCATCTCTTCAAATTCTTTTACTAATTGCATTGTGTTGATTAATTTATCCTTGAAAGTTCAGATAA
Source organism: Acaulospora colombiana (assembly GCA_910592055.1). NCBI lineage: Eukaryota > Fungi > Glomeromycota > Glomeromycetes > Diversisporales > Acaulosporaceae > Acaulospora > Acaulospora colombiana. The sequence continues at coordinate 5,701 of CAJVPT010007130.1, forward strand.
TATTATGGAAAGAATACTCTATCCATTTGACTAGGTATTAAATTTTCTTACAAATGGTCCTTTTGTCCAGGATAATTTTAATTTTATATTTCTCTTGTTTATTATTAAAGTAGATAACTGGTGGTAATAGAATTTCTCAGAAAAAATTGTCAGATGATAGTTGATATAGTTTCAACAGAGAGATGTGAAATATGAGATGAATTTTTATGCTAGATGATAGCTCAATTTGTATATAGTCAAGAAGATTATTTCATAGATAGTGTAAGGTCTGACATATCTTGGTATTAATTTCTTGATGGGCTGGTGTCAATCTATAGATAAATTGGTATTCTTCATGTTAAGCAAAACCTGATTTTGTAGTTTGAATGTAAAATGGCAGCAGTGTTCATTGGCATACTTCATTTGTTATTTCTGGGCTTCTCTGAGTATATTCTTGGTTAACTCAATCATAATATTCCAGTAGTGTAAGAAATAATCTGTGATAGATATGTTAGTTGTTGCAGTTGTTATTATGGTAATTAGGAGCATTGGATGTTGTTCACAGTCTAATTTAAAGAGTATGAATTCAATAGAGGCTTGCTTTGAGTTGTTATATACAAATTTAATGGCTGGAAGGTATTCATTCCATTGGTATTGTTTGTAGGTGGAGTAAACTCTAAGCATTTTTTCTAAGGTTCTGTTTATTCACTCTGTTTGTCCATCTGTTTAAGGATAAAAGACAGTAAACATGGTAGTCTTAGTTCCTAAATGTTTGAATACAGCTTGCCAGAATTGGTTAGTGAATCTTGCATCTCAGTCTGATACAATAGTTCTTGGCAATTCATGGTTTTTAAAGATGTTATTGAAGAAGATATTGGTGACTTCTGGTGCTGTGGCAGATATATGCATAGGTTGAAAGTGTGCTTGCTTAGAGAGATGGTCTATAAACACAAAAATGGCATTGTGTTCTTGTCTTATCAAAGGTAATTATACAATAAAATCCATGCTAATTTCTTCCCATCACTTGGTAGATATTGGCAATGGTTAAAGGAGTTCAGCAGGTTGTTGATTGCTAGCTTTGTTTCTTTGGCAAGTATCACAAGTTTGAATATATTTACAAATATCTTTTCCCATCTTTGGCCAGTAGAAGGTTCTCATGATGTTCTTAGTAGTCTTGTCAATTTCCAAATGTTCAGCAGCTTCTATATTATAGTGCTCTCTAAGAATATGGATATGGATGCATTTGTTAACAGGGATTGTTAGATAGTATTTTTCACAAAGGTATATTTTTTAATTCTTCTATATGAAGTGTTTGGTATAATTCTTTTTCTGTTCCTCAGCTTGCTCAGGGTATTGCAATATATCAAGAATGGTAACAAAATACTTGTTTTGTTGATATACTTGCAGAAAAGTTCGATCATTGACAAGAATAATAGAGAAAGTAGTAATAAAGGCAAGATGTGATTATCTTGACAAGGCATTAGCTACAATATTTGTTTTCCTAGACTGATATTTAACTGTGAAGTTGTGACTTTGAAGAGTTTCTAACTAATGAGCTTTTCTTTTTGACAAGTTAGATTGTGTTTTGATATACTCTAATAAGGTATGATTGGGGATGACAGTAAACTGTTATTCTTTTAAATACATTCTTCAAGTTCTAATAGCATGCACAATGGCTAGAAGTTCCTTCTCATGAATAGCATAATTTTGCTTGGCAGGAGATAGTTTCTTAGATTTATAGGTGACTGGTTGTTTTCTATTTCCTTGATTTTGTATCAAGACAGCTTCAATTGCAAAGTCTGAGGCATTAATTGTTACAATAAATAGTTTGATAGAATTAGACAATAGGAAGACATATGTGATAGTTAGCTTTTTCTTCAAGATATCAAAGACATTAAGGACTTCATTGATCCATTCAAAGGCTTTATCTTTGTGAAAGATGGTAGTGACAGGTATAGCTATTGCAAAAAATCTAGATATAAACTTGTAATAGTAGCTTGTTAGTTCTAGAAAGAATCTAACTTCTGAAGCATTGGTGGGTGTGGGCCAGTTGTTAATGGCTTCTATTTTATGCAGGTCAACAGCTATTTTTTGGTCGGAGATGAAATGTCCTATATATTCTACATGTTGTTGGAAAAGTTCACATTTGTTGACTTTTGCATACAGGTGATATTTTTATAGTGTTTTTAGTACAGTTCTCAGATATTGTAGGTGCTCAGTTTTTGTCTTGCTGTAAATCAAAATGTCATTTAGGTACACAATTACAAAGTCATCCAGGTATGGATAAAAGATATTATTTATCAAAGTCATAAAAGTGGTAGGGACATTAGTCAATTCAAAGAGGAGAACTAAGAGTTCATAATATTCATAGCAGGTTCTAAAAGCAGTCTTGTGGATGTCTTCTTCTTTGATACAAATTTGATGGTAATCAGAGTAGAGATCAATTTTTATGAAATATTTGGTACCAGCTAAGTGATTCATTAATTTCTCTATATGCAATAGTGGGTACCAATTCTTGATGATGGCCTTGTTTAAGGCTCTATAATCCACACAGAGATGCAATTTTCCTTCCTTTTTATGCACAAAAAGCACAGGGGCACCAAATAAAAAGATGCTAGATCTAATGAATCCTTTGACAAGGAGGTTAGCAAGTTGTTTCTTGAGTTCATCCATCTCCATATATGAGAGGCAATAGATAGATTTGAAGGGTGGTTCAGCTTCAGACAGCAAATCTATAGCATGATCAATGGTTCTTTGGGAGGGCAACTTGTTTGGCAATTTAGGAGAAAATACATCAGCAAATTTCTTGATACAATAGCTTCTTCAATAGCAAACTTGGTTTCCTTGGGTATGATTTTCTCAGCAGTAATGATACAGATAGCCAATAGTTCTTTGGTAGATAGAATTCTTGCAAATTGATATCTGGAAATAAAAAGAAATTGGCATTCAGGTTCTTGCTTAGTTCTGCATGGACTAGCATTAACAGTGATGGTGTATAGTTCATATCGAAAAGTGAAAATATTGCTTCTCCAATTGATATTAGGATTGGCATGATACAACTAGGGCTTCCCAAGTATAGCATTATATCTTTGCTGACTTAGAACTTGAGCAGAGATTTTGGTAGTGCAGTAGGTATTCAATTCTAGTTACTTGATATTGACTTTAGTAGTGACTTCCTTTTTTTTTTTATAAGTAAGTTCTATAGTGAATGGGATAGTGTTTCTTTGTGGCAGCTGTTATCTTGTAGCAAACTTTTCATCAATAAAATTCTTTGATACTCCACTATCCAGAAGGATCCAGGCTTTGTGTCCATTAATTTTCCTATTGAAATATAGCAACTATTCTTTGTTTTTTTCTATTTAAATAAATTTAGTATCTGGGTGTACCAGATATTTTCAATATTGTTCATCTTGGCTTTTAGTGGGCTTCTGTATTTATGAGTGATATGTCATTCCTTTCCATAGTTGTAGTAGGTAATAGTTCTTTTTTCAGCATTGTTGTTTTTTCTAGGGTATTGGATGTAATTATTATAATTGTGATTATATCATCGGGTTTCAGCTTGATCCAATTTAGCAAAGCGGTTTCCTCTATAATAGTTGTTGTTGACTGGTGTCTTCTTGCAGTATTTCTTCCATTGGCAGACTTCCCACTCCAAACATGGTAATGTCATATTTGATTGCTAATTTCTATATATTATCCAATATCTTGGAAGCTTGATAACCCACTTCCATATGTATTGCAGGTTTTAGGTCATCAATAAAATAAGTAACTTGGTTCAATTGTTCCATGGTGTCAATTTGGTTTACTATATTTTAGAACTGTATTAAGTACTTTTGGATAGTTCCTATTTGGTACAGGTGTTTCAACTGTGTATATAAATACTACTGGTAGTGAGGAGGCTGAAAGGTATTTTTAAGCTCCTTCTTGAATTCATTTCAGGAGAAAAAGACAGATGAAGTAAAATCCTTGACCTTGTAACAAACCAGTGTAGGGTGGCATATTCAAATCTTGTAATAGCATAGTAAATTATTTGTCCTTCCTCGATGACTCCTTGGGTTCTCAAGATATTCTCTGTTTGACGCAGCCAAATCTCAACATTTTCTCCTTTAAAGGTGGGAATTTTCAATATGATCTTTGGGGTGACAGTTGTAGAGGAAGAAGAACTACCTGTGACAGTCTTCTCTTTGTCTTGTCTTTCTTTATTCCCTTGATCATAATAGCCATGGTATTATTAAACTGTTACATAAAGTATGTAAATTGTTCAATATTTATTTTGACAAAGTTTTAGATGTATATATATGTGGCAAGGAGGGAAATATCTTGTTAATCCACTGTTACCAAGTTGTAAAAGACTTGAAATGGATATATCAGTGTCAGTGAATTCTTAGGCAATGAGTTTAATATATAAAAGAGTTATCTTTATTAAGATTGAGAAGTAGTTTTTTTATATATTTTAGAGTAGCGCAAAATAATTATAAAATACATAGGGCTAAAAATATATAAATAATATGTTTTTTTTTTTTTTTTTTTTTTTAACCCGCAATCATACCACAATGGCATATCTTTATTAAGATATTGAGAAATACCTAAATAATTTACAGACTTTCACAAAGTGACTAACTCGTCATTATATATTATTAGTTAAAGGACTACACTACTTAAAAAATA
>CAJVPT010007131.1:0-10347 GCA_910592055.1 Acaulospora colombiana
CTTTTGTAAAAGAAAGGGCAATAAGCCTTGATATAGCTTTAGAAATAGCTTTAGCTTATCATTATCTTTATAGTCACTGAATATACATCCCTGTACGTGCTCTGTGCAATGTATATATATAATTTGGAAAACAATAAAGTTAGGCATAAGCCCGTTAAAAAAAAAAAAAAAAAAAAAAAAAATTCAGAGCCATATACTATATTATACTATATATTATTTGTTATATTATACTTGTATTACTGTATATTATAATTCAAAGCTATTTAATATATCAATTACAAATTTGCCACTTTATGTTACTATTTATCAATTTTCAAAATGTCAAAAAAGTGTTCAATTTCAGCTTTACTTAACAAAAGTTTAAGAAAAAATATCAAAAAAGTAAAAATCACTTGCAACTGTAGTAAATGTAATGGATTACTTGTTGACCTACAAACAGGATTTTCACATAGATATTGAAAAACAAAAGGCAAACATTTGACAAATAAAGAATTCATATTTTAATATAAATTAAAAAATATTTCATCAAGTCGAATTATATCATTAAGTAACAATCAACAAAATTCAAGATTAAATGATGCAAGTTCTAAAAATGTTGAATCTAAAGTTGATACTGATGAAGAAATAGATAATATATTAAAAGATTATTTGATACTAAAATATGAATTTTCATCAAATTCTAGCAAATTTTCAGATAGTTGTTTTATATAGATTTTGTTATAGATTATAAACTATAGAATTCAATTTAATTTATCAAATAGTGCAATAAATTCATTGTTAAATTTTATAAAATTGGTGCTAATTGAAATCGGTAGTTAAGAATTTGAGCTCTTTTGTGAGTCTTTATATATTGCCAATATTAAACTTGTATTATCAAACCAGTTCATTAGTTTTGTGATATATTAAATATACCACAAATTGTACAGACAGAATAATGTTTTTGGTTTTTAAAAAAACAATCAGTTATTGGTCATAAAGTATATTCATATTGAATTTCCAAATTCAGCAATAAAACAAAGAAAAATTTGTGATTCTTTACTGTCTATACAATTAGAATTATTAAATAGAAATGTAATTAATCAGTATAATTTAGTTTTTTCATATTCTATTATTTAGTATTAATTGTCATAAATATATCAAAATTTGAATTATGAATTTAATCTTTAGCATTAAGTAGATTGATCAAGCATTGATAAACTTCTATGTGATATTTATAATAGTGATATTTGAAAAATATTTAAAGATAAAAACTTAAAATTATTTTTTAGCAAAAAGATAGCTAATTCATATTTGAGATTGGTATTAAATATTGACTAGTTTCAATCATTTGATAATAAAACACATAGTACTGGAGTTATATATGTGGTATTGCAAATTTGCCACATGAAATATGATTTAAACATAAAAATAAGATGATTCTTGACATATTACCAGGTTTTAGTAAACCAAATTTACACTCAATAAACTATTACCTTTCTTCAATTGTTAACGAATTGATGTAACTATCATAAGAAATAAAGCTCAATTCAACTGCTAAAAATAAAAAGAAAAAAATAATTTGAATGGCCTTAATTTTAATTTTGTATTATATTCCTATTACATAAAAAGTGTATGGATAGATTTCAGCATTAGTGCCATGTTATTGTTGCAAGAAGAATATCAATTATGAAAATAATTGTTATAATTTTAGTGGTATGAAGGATATAAACAAATAATTTATATCAAGAGATTTGACAATATATAAATAAGATTTTATCAAATGGAGATGCTATAACTCAAATGTAGCATAAAAATGTTTTATTAGTAAGAATGCTGTTAGATAGTCTAAATTTCTTTACCTACCTTATTTCGATTCAATTTGACATTTAGTTATTGATTCTATGCACTGTTTTTTTTTAGGTATTGATAAATGGCTTATTAAATAAATATGGGTCGAAGAAGGGATATTGATAAATAATGCATTGAATAAAATATAATCAATGATGGAAAATTTTCAAGTATCATCAGATATTGACTTAATTCTGAGAAAAGTAAATAGTGGTGAAAAATTTTTAAACTTTATTGCTGATTAATAGAGAAAAATTTTCACAATATATAAAATTATAATTCTACGAAAACATCTTTCAGATGTGGATTACCAAATTTTAACAAATTTTATCAAGATTTGTCAAATCTTAGTATACTGAATTTTAAGACAAAATTCATTAAATGAAGCTTATGAAAGATTAATCGTAATAATTAAATTAATAAAACAAAAATATAAGAAAAAAAATTACTTTGATTCTTTATCTTTTATTATATTTACATAAATGTATATGTGATTATGGGCCATTGTATATATTTTGATGTTTTTCATTTGAGAGAATAAATGATATATTAGATAGATTTTTTAACAAATTTAATATTAAAAAATAATATTCTAATGAATTTTTAATTTAGGTTCATTGCCTAATAGTTACCAAAATGTTAAACCAGAATTAATGTGAAGATTGATAAATAATTGTTGAATTATTAATTTAATTATGTCCTATTCTAATAATCAGAAGCTTGAAATTTTAAATAATCGATCAAATATTGATTCAATTTCTAAACTAGATCAGTTTTCAGCTGACAAGTTATATCAATTTTTAAACAACATAAATAATATTTATAAAACAATAATTAATGGATCCAAATATTTTTTGAGTAAACTCTCGCATTCAAAAAAATCAAATTTAGAGGTATTTATCGAAATATTAGATTTATTAGTCAAATTTTATAAGGCATCTTATAAAACTATAGACTTTCAGAGGCCATTTATGAAAGATAATAAAAATTTGATAATTATTTAGAATAGAGTAGATCAATATGGTAGATGTCAAATTGGAAGTGAAATAGTTAATTTTGTTATGTCCTTATGAAATATTAAGGGCTCATTTATATTAGCTAGATTTGTAAATCATGATTAAAGTATCGATTTATATCTAGGACAAATTCAATTCTTCTTTACACATTCAGTAAACTTTTCGAATAATGTTATTAAATATCGATTGACCTTTATTCAGTGGTACAAACTAGTTAATTTAGTAGAAAATAGATTTTATTTCAGATCTGAAAATAATCGAATGTTGAATTGTGAAATAGTAAATTTTATCTTGTTAGATGTGAATGAATAATTTCTATTTATAATATTTTTAATTGATTTGTTTTATTTAGATATAGAATCTCAAATTGATAAGACTTTCGCAAATATTTAGCTGTAATTCCTATAAATCATAAATATAATATATAATTAAAAATTTGGCAAATGTACAAATTTTGATAAATGTCTGATAATTTTTTGAAAAAAATTTTAATGAAATATATAGAAAGCTTATATTCTAAAATTGAATATTTACTTATTTGGCAAATTACAATATATAAGAAATTTTATTAAAAAGAGTGATGCTTTTTGATAATTTATCTTATTTATCTAAATTAAAATTTTAAATTCAAGTATATAATGGTTCAATGGTTTATATCTCAGGTAAACTACAATATTATATATATCTTATGAAAGATTGTTAATTACATTTTCATATATTTTCACAGAAGTATGGGATAAAGATCTGAGCAATTGTCCATCTGCAAAAAAAATTTATAAAATTCTCACAGAATATAAAATAATAAAAAATTTTATCAAAATTATTTGTATCTAATAAAGTATAAGAAAACTATTTATAAGAATGATTTTATTCTTTATAAAAAATCATTTGATAAAGGTAAAATATATTGTTTTTACATTCTTTTTTTATTTTCATATTTATTAATATCAAATATATTTTCATATAGACATTCAACAATATAATTTGATATTTTCTTGATAAAATATGTGAATAATTTGATTAAGCTTAATTTTATAGACTAAAATATTTCACAATATGATAACACTATTAAAAGGTATTAAGGATTTTAAATTTCTCAAAATTTAAATACAATTGTTTTCATTTAATAAAAATTAAAGTAATAATAACATTATTATTACTATTGAAATTTAAAGTAAAATTAATATTTTGATAATAAAACATTTTAAGAAGTAATTAAGTTTGTCTGATTACATATAAACTCTTAATTAATCAAAATATCTTAATATTATATATAATGTACTTATATGGTCTCATTTAAACTCTCGTAACATTCCGTAAAAAAAAAAAAAAGCCTCCTACGTTACACCTGGAGTTTCGACTTAAAGAAATATATCGATGGATAGAAATAATTTACATACTATATATATATAATGGATGCAATAATGTACAGTAAATGGTTCAAAGGGTTTAATAAATTTTTGCAAAATAAAAGTAATGAATTCATTAATAATAGAATTATTCATACTTTTTTTTTTTTTTTTGCGTGTTACTCAAACTTTTTTATTTAAGTTTTTCCAAATTAAACAAAACACTGTTTTTACTAGCTAACGTATTTGGTGTTATCTTGGTTTTACGAGCTCATTGAAAATGGATGGAGCCAATGGTGAGTAATCACAAAATTTGAATACTTTCTTTCTATTTAAAAAAAAAAAACGATTTCAAAAGTTCTTGGATTTAAAGAGCAGGCGCAACAGTCGTTCACGTGATCAATATTTCTGAAGTTCAAGTACGAATCTTTACACGTGTTGCACATGATCCATATTTCTGAAGTTCAAGTACGTATCTCGAAAATAGTCTATTATAATGCATCACTGTATTACCTTGCATAATACATTATGTCGAAGAATAAACACCTGTATCGTAAAAACTAATTAACATACCAAACTCTTGAATCTGTTATTAACAAGGCAATTTGATCCTATCAAAAGTTAATTTCTACGAAAGCCTTTTTATAACCCATTTTGTAAATTCTTTATTCCTCCTTTCGCCCAAATGAGTTCCGATGAGCTGGAGTTCTATAGACAACTCGAAGAAAGGGTTCAAGAAAAAATTGACCTTTTCAAAAAAAAGTATCCAGAGGGTTTTCATTGTATGCCAAGAGGCACTCAAATTTTAAACAATAAGCGCTTCGATGAGTGGGGAAGCTATATTGTGAAGGCTCCACCGCCTTCTCAGTATGTTCCCCTACAACAATCTAGAAGCGCACCACCACAGGTTGCCCCACTGAGTACCACGAGGCTGCCTCCAGTACCCACCCAATCTCGACAACAGCCAGCAACGACTTCAGTACAAGCCGACCAGAACACAACGGCTGGAGCCCTTCGTTCAACTGGAAACAAGCCTTTTGTTGATTCGTATCTGTCATTTTTAGAAACGTACGTATTTACAAAATTTCTGACCAAGGAATATTTCTAAACGCCCAGTGGAGGAAGCGTAACATAGCATAAGCCTTCCATTAATGCACTTTGCAAATTAAAAATTTGAAAGTGACTATCAAGTGATGATGGAAATCAAGAGATTCACTTATCTAACGATTATTATTATTCTTTTTTTTTTTTTAAAAAAAAAAAAAAAAATTACTTAGGATAAATGATCAGTTCAGTTCTCTTTTCATGCTTGATTTGGGGATGAGTAATCGCGGAAATATGGAGTTCTTTTTCGCATGCAGTCAGTAATATATTAAGATATCATCTTCAAAAATCCTATTAATCAATAGGCGAACTGAAAACGAAGACCCTGATCCATCACAAAGAGAACGTGAGGAGGAAGGGCGACGAGCAATTTTCAATGGGCGATCCACTAGTGTAACAATAAGGTATCATTTCAGAATTATATATGCGTTACGTAACTTTAGAATTTCTTTTAACAAATTATACCTTCAACTATGTCTAAATCCAGCCCCGAGAATTCGAGGACGACTGAAAAAAAACTTTCCGAGAACAAGTATTCAGCAAAACCGGCTGGGAAGAAACCATCCGCAAAGAAGCCAGCAGTTAAAACTACCTTTGATACAAATGCGACTAAAAATAATAATCATGCCGCCGGGAAAATCACAAATGGTTCATCAAAGACGAACAATAATAATGCGGCGCCAAAGATCAATGGTAATGGAACTTCGTATGCTGGTCAAAATGGTATCTCTTCAAAACTGAGCAACAATGGTTCCTCCAAGCTGATCAATAATGGTAGCTCTTTAATACTGGTTAATAATGATATGCCAAAACCAATTATCAATAGCTTATCGTCTAATAAAGTGATTAATAATGATTTCGCAACGGCAGGTACCAAAACGGCGATCAATGAATCTATAACGACGAAATCCTACGGTAAAGATTTAACATCCATAGTATCCATTAACTCGATTAAAAAACCGAAAAATTTGGAAGAGATCAACGCTTTCTTAAAGGTGATTTATTACCTATTCAAAGGCGCGTTCCGGAATATAATGAATTTGAATGTTTTTATACCATTAATGTTAATTCATTAGTAAATTCCAAATTTTCATTTCCTCTAGAATTATTTTGCGACAAGGAAAGAGAAGAAACAATTTGTCATGCCAATAGAGGAGAATGTTACCATACGGAAAAGGAATAAGGGAAAGGAAGTCGCCACCAAACGACCCGCTCAAAAACGACCAGTTTTAAAAGCCGATCGATCAACGAAGAGAGTTAAAAAATCGAAGAGTATCGATCCCGAGATTACCGATGATCTTGATGATGGCGAATCGACTCTGCCGAATCCTGAAATATCAGTTAGAAAGCCGTTTGTTGTAAAGCTTAAAATACCACGACCTCCTGAGGAGTCAGAGTGCACTCAAGAATCTTTACGACAGCAAAAATTCAGTTCATTACGTATCAATGGTCAGAACAGCCCTTCGAGAGATAGGAAAGATGGCATAATTAGATCAGTAAGGAATGAGAATAAAAGTAATTTTGGAGGGAATACCGCAGGTAAAAATCCTAAAAGTTCTCGGAAGAGCAAAGTCGTCGAAAGCCTAGAGGAAAACACTCGAGATAGTGAACCTCATGTCTCGCGAAATGTTAAACGTAGAATTGATGACGATTCGTCGGATTCCACCTCAAAGCGATCAAAAAAAAGGTGTGTCCCAATTAACGCACAGAGTATCGATGCCCCAATTAAAAGCGAAGAATCTTCTACAATTTCAATCTCTAAAAAAGAAGAGTCCTCTATAATTCCAGTCCGTATTAAGAAGGAAGAATCCCCTATAACCATCACAAATGCTGATCGAAATTCTATCGGCATGCAAACTCAATTAGTTAAGACTATCGAGATGGCCATCCAGACAAATTCCACGGAGATGGTTTCAATCAGTGTTCAAACTGATTCAGAACCTTCATCGACATCCAACGATAATTATTCTGATTCACAACCTTCTTCCACGATTAATGATGAATCTGCTAAATTTCACCATGTTTTGTACAATCATAAAACGCAACAGGCAACAAACTATAAGCATCGAAGTGAGTCTGAAAAAGTTCCGCTGAATAGAATTTCCGACTACATTGAAGCCTACCTACTTTATGCAGACGCTTTTTATAATCAGTATGAGGCATACACATTTGGTCGTTCCTACAGCAATCTGCTTAACCCTCGAAAGTTTTTCACTGCTGTTTACGGTATGGACATAATCAAGGACGAATCCGAATTAATCGGTGTATTAAAATACATTCATGCTGTTATCTCAAATATTTTTTGCAAGAATGATCGTGATCAATGCCTTAAAAAAGAGAGCGAATATCTCAATGAATACATAGATAAGATAAGAAATGGATCCCCCGGGGAGGTCGAAGAAGCGTTGAAAAAATATAATGGGTTAGTCATCCTAATTTTCTTCACAATAAATGTTGCGCGTCTTTTTTATTAAGATCCGTGACAATCTTCATTTCTAGTTATCTTGATCAGATGAAAAAATCACTAAAGCAATGCTCAGATAATCTCAACGAGGCCTATGAGAACCTAAAAACAGCGAAGAGGTTACTTGGGGATAGTATAATTGACATTAATGATAGCCTTAAAAATGTCATGATCTTTGCACGTAAAAGGGTGGACAAATGGAGACAGGATAAAGGAATTACCTTTGATGCCTTGGGTTCCACATAATTGTCACGTAGAAGGTCGCGCCATCGATTAAACCTCTGAAAATGTGAGTTTTCATCACGGAAATCCATGGTGTTCTTTTGTGTCTTCATTGCTAGAGTATATTCTTTTTTTTAAAAAAAAGGTAATAAAACATACTATAGGGAAAAGAATCTATTCGGCGTTAGTTATTCATGTAAATATATTTTGCTTCACCGTTACTTCTTCTATGTACATTCACGTATGACGCGACTAATTCTTTTTCTATACTTTTCTATATTTATTATTAAATTTTAGTTTTAAATATAATTAATTAATGTTTAATCTTTAAAGAAATCATTCAGGCCAAATTGGCGAGCAATAAAAAAAATTAATCGCAGTCTAGTGATAACCCAGTCTAGCCTTTTAAAGTCAAAACATGAGGTACTGTAGTAAAGATGCAAGAAAAATCGCGTTGTCATTTAAAACACTGCGCGGAAAGACCTTCCGTTTATCACAAATAAGCTGCGCGAATTGCTAAATTATTTACAGTATATATTTACAAGTTATTGTGAAAAAAAAAAAATTTAAATATTTATCGCTCTAAAGTTATACTGTATATCATAAGTTTAGTTAACCGTGTCTCATTGCCAAATTCAATCGGATTTTGGGTTAACCCATAAAGAGGAAAGTCGAAATAGCAATTAAGATGATTTCGTAGCATATACGGTATCGTAGTATAATAAAAAAAGTTTGAAAGTATTAAAAATATTAATTAATTTTTGATATTCTTTTTTATATCCCTTTTTAAATATTTAGTATATTAAATATAATTATTAATTCTTGATTATTAATTATTAATTGATTATTAATCTTAATCATTTAATCAATTAATAATTATTTTAATCAAGATATCAATCAATTAATAATCATTTTAATCAAGATATTAATCTATTAATTTTTATATAAATAAAAAAAATTTTTTAAAATCTTTTTTATTTTTTTTTTTTATAAAATAAATATAACTTTTTTCTTTACCTTTTAACTTATATTCTTTATCACAAAAGTCTTATAATTTCTATTATATATAACATTATTTTACAATTATCTAATAATATATCAGATCAATTTTATAATTATTTTTCAAATAATTCTTATATTAAAAAAAAATTTTTTTTTTAATATATAAAATATATCAAAGGTTAAACAAATTCTTAATAATATTTAAATCATGTATACTTCTATTTTTACTAAATATAAATTTGATATTTTATTATTAATTACTAATTTATAAAATAGATTAAAATTAAAAAATCTAGATTTTAATTTTAATAATAAACAATTTAATATTACTTTTAAAAAAATTTAATAATCTAATATTTAATTTATTGAATTATCAAAGTATTATTTTTTTTTCAAATTAATAAAAAACTTTTGAATTAATTATTAAAATTTTTTTTACAAAATTCTAGACTTTCAACTTCTATATATTCTTCTATTAAACTTTTTTATTTCTTAAAAAATCACTATTATCAATTATAATTTATCTATAATTTATTATTTAAAAAAATCCAAAAAATAATTTATAATGAATTTGAACAAATTTTATAACCTTTATTATTAAAATTTTAAAAAAATATATAAAAAAATTGATATTTATTTAATTTTTGTTAAAGAAAAAAAATTAAAATTAAATTAATTCAAATAATAAAAAAACCAATTTTATTATTAATCAATTATAAATTAAAATTTATTTTTAAAAAAATTTTCTTGAATTATCAACATTTATATTATATGTTGTTGTTATATATTTTAAAAAAATTTTTAAAATTAATGATAATTCAATTGAAATAAAAAAAATTTTTTATGAAAGAACACAAATATTACTTTAAGATTTGATATTTTTTATAATAATATAATTCAAACTTAATATTTTTGATTATTTTTTAAAAATTTTAAATCATAATTTATTATTTATAACTAAAAAATTTCTTCTTAATTTATTTATAATAAAATTTGTTTTTGATCTGATTCAAGGCTTTATTTTTGTTCTTTTAAATTAATATATTTTATTTTTAATTATTTATCTTTCATTTATAATGAAATTTTTTTATTTAATTATTTTATTGAATATCGTAGTAAAAATATTATGGATAATTATTTTAATATATTGTGATCAAATTTATATTTGACCAGTGTGTCCAAGTGGAATTGCTTTAAAAGGACAATTCCCAAAGAAAGAATTAAAGAAACTGTTTATAATAATTAAAGAAATATTCAAGAAGAGATTCACCAATAATTATTTAAACAGTGTCACACAGTGTTTCACAAGAAATATGGTTCACTCAGAACCCAAGTTTATTAATAAATCAAGAAAACTAGGACA
>CAJVPT010007132.1:0-10345 GCA_910592055.1 Acaulospora colombiana
TGACTGTCTTGGTCCTTTTGGAGCTTCCATTTTTATAGTTTTATTATTGTTAAATATCTTTATTTTTTTAACTGCAACTGATATTAGATACGAGCTGTTTATTGATAATTAAATCTTAAGCATTACATCAATTATCTCATACATATACATGCAGATTAATAATAATCTATTGCGACTTGTCCTAGGCAGACCTGCTTGAAATCCCCCTGTAGGTGGATATGCCTGACTAGAGGCCAGATGGTTGATAATAGTCATCAACGGCGATATTGGTATAGTTAGCTAATTCTGTTACTAAGGGACTACATTGCTTTGCTAACTTATATGCTAGTGTCAAATCCTCAAGGATTAATTTAACTACCCAGATACCCTGATACTTTTCACTTGAACCTTGGAAGGGATTTCAATCTTCTTTGTTACTACCTGCGGTATCACAGACAAGTCCTGTTTGACAGATCCTTCATTTAAGCAAGTACCGGATTGGGATATTCCAAGTTAGGGTAGTCAGATTCCAGAGTCTGCTGATACAGTTTGGAATAGGGAATATTTAGACGGTTGCCGCAGTCCTAAAAGTGGGGTCCCAGAGTTTGCTGGTACAGTTTGGGGTTAGTGTTATGTTCAGATGATTACCATAGTTCTAAAAGTGGGGTCCTAGGGTTTGTTTCCTGTCCAGTTCAAGAGGATTAGATCAGGCATAATTCGTGTAACCAGACCAGAGGCCTTTCTTCATGCAATCCTCGTGGTAGATCCTTTTTAGTCTGGTGATCAACAGGGAGGCCAGAAGTTCCATTCTTGTGTAACCTGGTTATTTTTCTCATATGGCTCTTGTGTGGTATGAACTCTGGACCTTGTGATTGCGATCTGGGTGCACTATTACTATGCTATAGACCCACAGGTCTTTAAATATCTTTATTTTTTTATTAATTATTATATGATTTATTATAACAACCAATCAAAATTCTCCAAAAGTAAAAATTTGATAAAGAAAAAATTTTTTACCAATAATAAAACTTTAAAAATTACATATCAAAAATTTTTGAAAAAAATATAATAAATAAAACTAGTATTAAGCTATAATATATATGAATTTTATAATTTTTGATTGTAAAATTAAGGATTTAAAAATTGTTAAAGTTGAAATTTATAATAAAAACATAGTAAGTGGACTCAAATTTTTGGAAATAACTGTATTAATTTGTGTATAGTAAACTATATTGGGTTATGAGTAGTTGTAATTAAATAATTATTGTCAATATATTATTAATTTATATATTTTTGGATCTTATATATTGGTTTTGTTTATTTATATATGTATTACTTATTTATCGCATATAATATAATTGAATCAACATATGTTATTGCTTTTAGTTTAATTGATATATCTTAATATTGTTGATTTGTCATGACTAGAATATATTCATTTTATAGCTTTGTATTTATATAGCATAAGTAGATAAATCAATTGTTATGATTGTTTTGTACTAATCTTTATTATTTAATTCAAGAAATTTAAATATCTTTTAAGTTTTTAAGTTATGAACTTGAATTAATTTATTGGTTTAGATTATTGCTTTTAAAAATTTTTTTAATACCTAGAAAGATGTTAACTTGCATTGATCTGATTAAAAGCTTTGTGAAGTTAATATTAAGTCTCAAGCAGTCTAATGTAAATTAATCTATCTTTGCCTTCTTTTTTTTTTAAAGCAAATCAAAAGTAAAAGAATATTACTATTAAATAATAATATCTTTTTTTTATTGTTAAGAATCAACTATATGTTAACTGAAGAGAAGTTATTACTATCTCTCTTTAAAGTTATTTCTTGTAAAAAAGATTTTTTTAAGAAAATTATTATAAAAAAATTTTTTCTAAAAATATAGAGATTAATAGAAAGGGGTTTTTTTTATATTTAAATATAACTTTTTTTAATATATTATATTTTAATTTATATAAAATTTAAATATAAAATAAGTAAAAAAAAAAAATTGTTCATATTATTAACTTGAGATCTTTCAGTCTTAAATTTTTAAATATAATTTATTAGTAAAAATTTTTTTTTAATTTTATTTTATTTTTAAATAAAAAAAACTATATTAATAGTAATATTAATTAATTTAAATAACTAAAATTATACAGTATAAATTTTATAAATAAATATATTAAAAATAAATAAATATTCTTTAACTTATTCTATATAATTATTTGAGTTAAAATTCAACTTTTATTTATTTTATTTTTTAATATTGTAGTTAAATTATATATGATCAATATATCCAAGTAAAATTATTTTTAAAAAGACTATTTCAATGAAAGAATTTAAAAAGCAGTTTATAATAATGAAAAAATAGCAAAGAATAGATTTATTAAGAATTTTTTAAATAGCATCACACAATGTTTTATAAAAAATATAGTTTGCTCAAAATCTAAATTTATTAATAAATTAAGAAAACTAGAACAATTTTTTTAATTCTAAAGTTAAGAAAAGATATTTAATTTTTTTTTTTTAAGTACTAGCTTATCCTTGTATTAAGATAAGTAAAATTTATTTAAGTAAGTAAGAGACTTAGAGATAATTGAAATAAATAACTATTTGTACTGTTTAAGAATTTACAGATCAATGAATAATACAAAAAGCTACCTATTTACATTTTACCAAATTAGAATAAGATAGTTACATAACTATATAATATAGATATCTACTTACAAAAACAAATCATGAAAAAATAGAAAAGATAAAGCTCACACTATATTAATTTTCTATTTTATACCTTGACACTTCCTAGATATAACTTTGGCTAACCCATTGAGTGGCTTATTGTTACTTCAAAAAGAGGAAGCTAATATGTTAAGAATTTATCTAGGTATCCAGTATCACCGATGTTGAGAACTACTTATGTAGAATCTTGACTTCACTAGTACTTAATAAAAAAATTTTTAAAAGAGATTGTATTTGAGTTAAGTCTTGTCTAGAGGAATGTGATATTATTTAGCTAATTGTTAGAGATAGTTTCAATGAGCAGATAGAAGTATCAAAACTCTCCAAAAGATATTAATTCTAAATGTGATGGTTATGTTTGCTAGAGAAAAAGTAAAGGAGTTGAGGTTGTTATCTATTCAAGGTAATCTAATCTAGCCTTGTTCTTTTTGTATAGTTAGTAATATTATGAATTTCATGTCTTGTATTTATTTATGCAACTGATATACCAAGTATAATCATTTTTCAAAACAACTCTTTCCACTGATCCTCTGACCACACACAAAAAAGACATTCTCAAGAAGTTTTTATACTTCTAAGCTAATAAAGTCTTACTACTTTCTTTAAACTAACTTGAAGGAAACTTCAAGAGTCATCCCTATACCTCCTTCCTCTTGTTTTTATTCCTCTTCAAGCAAAAACTTGACTGCAAGTAACCAAAAAGTCAAGCAACACCCTTCTTACCAATGGCAAGAAAGTTCTGAAAGGAAGAAGAACTAATGTATAGTCGTCTCACACTATAGAAAAATAATACAGAGTGTTGTCTGTGACAAGAGACTTCTCTCCCACTCTCTTTGTCATTGTTTGCACTCTAATAGTACTCGTTTCAGAATTTTTCTGGGGAATTTTGCCTACCTCAGTTTGACCCTGAATTTTGAGTAGCACAAAATTTCTCACGTCGTAATTGGACAGAAAATTTTTATTAGTAAAAGAAGTAAACAAGCTCCCATTGGTCACCTCATGTGTCTGAATGCATTTCCTCAGTACCCATAAGAACCTGAGGTCCACCATAAGTTGCATGCCAGTCGCACAGGTGGATACAGGACATGAAAACTATGATGTCATTGGCTACAAGAAAAGAACAAGGCTGGATTAGGTTACCTTGGATAGACAACAACCTGACTCCCTCATTCCTTTTCCAGCGAACACAACCATTATACTCAGGGTTAGTATCTTTTTGGAGGGTTTTGATACTCCCATCCGCTCATTGGAACCACCTATAATAACCAGTTAGACAACATTATGTCCCTCCGGACAAGACCCGACTTGATCACAACCCCTTTTTTTTTCTTTTTAAAAATTTTTTGGTTAAGCGCTAGTGGAGTTAAGGCTCCACATGGGTAGTCCTAAACATCGGTGGTGCTGGGTACCCCAGGTAAATCCTTGGCACATTAGCCCCCTCTTTTTGGGGTAGCAATATGCCGCTCGGTGGGCTGGCCATAAGTCGCGCTCTAGGGAGTGTCAAGGTGTATAATAGAAAATTAACATAGTATGACTTTTATGTTCCCTGTTTTTTCATGGTTTGTTTTTGTAAGTAGATACCTATACTAGATGGTCATGTAACTATCTTATCCTGGTTGGGTGAGACGTAAATAGGTAGCTCTTTGTACTATTTGTTGATCTGTAAATTTTTAGACAGTATGGGTAATTATTCATCCCGATTATCCCTAGGTCTTTTACTTATTGAAATAAATCTCACTCACCTCGACGCAAGGATGAGCTAGTGTTTAAAAAAAAAAAAAAAAAAAATTGATCAATACAAAAAACCTTAAATAATACAAGCTATTTTCAATATAACTGTTATTTCAAAAACTATACAGAATCTTGCTTCTGAATCAAACAGATACAGTATTTAATTTTGAATAACATTATTGTCTAAATTTTAAATGTCAATTAGACTACTTTTATTAAAATCACAATTCTTAAACAACATATTCTATATCTATAATTCAAGGACAAGGAAAAGATAAAGATCTTTTAGTTCATATCTAGAAGACAAATATTTTGATTTAATCAAGTAGGAAAAACAATTCCAATATACCTTATATAAAATATTAACAGCCCAATTTATAATGAATGACAATTATTATAATATTGACCTGGAAAATAATATAGAAGTTCAATCAACTATAACAATAGAAATTTTCAATAATACTAAAATAGAAATGGGTGACAAGAAAGTAAAAGACCAAATAAGATAGAGAAGATCACAAAAAACATTAAAGGAGATAATATCACAACCAATTTGCCTATGAGACAAAAAATAGATCATTACTATCCAGTATTAATCTCTTTCATATTAAAGAAAATAGCAAACACAAAATGAAGATCTTACATCCAAGCTTTCAGGAGAATTAAAAAATAGGAGGATAAAATATCTTCAAAATTTATTAAGCTTATCAAAAAACTTCAATCCTTTAAGAAAGGCTTTCTCAATAGAAATGCTTGAACTATATTCTATTGCAAGAAATAAGAAGATATATTATAATATCTAAAAAAATCAATAAAAAAGAAGGTGAAAATTTTATTATCATTTTACTAGATGTAAAAAAATAGATGAACTCACTTCAAGAATTTTGTACACAAAAAAATTCTTCAGCAGAAAACTGAAAAAGACAAGTCCTTATTAATAGTTACTTTAGTTGATATTAATCAAAATTATTTATATCAAAAGATTAAAGCTATTCTATTAAAATATAAAAATACAATAAATGTTTATATTTATAATCATACTTATTCTTTAAAAAGAATAAAAGCCCATACTATATCCCATCAATAGTTCAAGAATTTAGAGGAAAGATTGATGATTTGTATTAATAAAGAAACTATTAGTGCTATCTTTACTTAACATGAATCAGATAATAATGAAATTAATTAAATCATCAAGCAATATAACTCTCAGTTTCTAAGACTATATAGTACTTATAATACTACTACTAGTTTGATTGCTCGAGCAGTTAAATATATCAAGGTCAAAGAATAATTTTACTTCTAGAAACCTGCTTATATTTAGAAGATAAAGTTATACTATTATATGTTTTGTATTATTATAAAATCTGAAAAAAGCTCTAAATCAACATATCTTCATGCATAATTATAAATTTATATAGAGTATCAAAGAATACTTTAAAAAAAAAAACAAGATCTTTTATCTGATAAACAATATCACAAGAAGACTTCAGAATCAAATAATAAAACAATACAATCAGATACTAAACAAACAGATGGAAAAATAGGAGGACCAATATTAGATGCATTTGAAAACTAAGATGGAAACCTAACACTAAAAAAGAAATAAATAAATTCAATAATAATATGGATAAATTATGTACATGGATCAGAAGCAAACCATTTACATATATAATCAAAGCAAAGCAAGAATCTAGATTCAAAAGAGCTGGATATGCTTAACTAATAGATAGCAATAATGAACCCATTAACTCAAACAAGAGAGAAACCAAGGGACTAATCAAGAATTTAGAAGTTTACACAGTTCAGACTTTGAAAACAATGGATATACTCCTTGGCAACAGATTTCAGTTAATCTGAAAAAAATAAATACAAAAATTAGTAGAATGAAGCAACTATCCAAAAAATATTTTTGACTAGGATGTAAAAGAGAAACCTAATGATTATAAAGTACAATAATCTAATTATAGTTCCCTAAAGAAGAACTGGACTCTTAAAAGGAATTAAGCTCTTTTCAGAAAATAATAAATCCAATGGCATATGCAATAAACAATGATATACTTAACAATAAATCCTCAAATAATATAAACTCCTTAGATAACTTCATTTCAATAATAAAATTCAATACTATTAAAATATTAAAAAGCTATATTCTTTATCAAAATGCTGATATTAAACCATTTATCAATAATATTATAACTATAGGAACACATAATATGAAAGGTATTGATACAATCCTTGATTAATAAAGACCTTGGAAAAAAATCCAAAAGATAGATATTGATATTCTTAGAATTTGAGAAACAAAACTTGTATTTAAATCTAATATATTTGTCTTCAAATTTCAAGAAATATACAAGTTCTTTTATAGTAATAATTATAGTAGACCTAAAGGTTCTAAAGTAGGTCTTTTAATAAAAAAAAATATAAAAGAAAACTAGCATGTATAGACAAAATAAAGGGTCATATAATAGGAGCTAGCTTTCTATTAATAAAAAGTAAACTTGCAATTTTTCAAGTTTTACTTACTTTTTGACAAGAAAGAAAGTAGACATCTATAACAAATCTTACAAAAGAAAATTCATAAAAAATAGAAAAATACTTTGAAGTAATTATTATGAGAGACTTTAATATTGTAATTGATTCTACAACAGATTGGTCCCTATTAATAACAAGATATATACCAGATATAAGATAGTTGAAATTGGATTATTTAACTTCATAAAAAACTGGAATTTCACAAATGTTTAAAGGTTTTAAGAGCATGAAGATAATAGTACTTTTATATAGTCAAACAAGTTAATTATAGAAGAATTGACTATATCTAGGTTACAGCTAAACTGAGCCTCAAAAACTTACAGGATTTCTATAATATATTAATAAAAACTTCAATCAGCAGTGACTATACACTTCTAATGGTTCATTTAATAACTGATAACTTGCTTAAAAAAGGATTAGGAACTATAAAGAACTAAAGGTATTAAAATTTCAGATATTATTAACTCTACAGATATCTAGTGAAAAAAGTTTAAAACCTGAATAGATACTATTTTTTCTAATCTTAAAGATTAAGTAAGTATATATAGAGCCCTTAGGTAATTTCAATATATTACAAATATTGGATAAGACCTGATACTTATTAGAATCTACTATTATTAGAGAAGCCTTTAAGACTCTAAAAACAAAAAATATATATTCTAACTTTAAAAGAAAATCCAAAATTGAGAGTACTATCCCTAAATATGACTTTAATACATATAAAAAGCTAATAGAATTCACTATTTACTTAAAAAAGTCCAGACAATATGGGAATATTCTATTAAAAAAAGATTTTAATAGTGATCAATGGCTTTATATTTTAAGTAATAATGCATTTACCTAAGACTAAATATAAGTCCCTAAAGGAGAAGGCAGAGACAAAAATCAAATGTCTTTCACTAGGAAACTTTAAAATTTTTAAATTAATAACTATAAAAAAACTATCCACAATTGTTCTTCATTATTCAAATTATTGATTTATAGTATTTCTTGACTTTTGTTTCTATTAAAGTAAAGGGCTATAAATTTTGTCCCTCAAAAAGAGACATATGTGATCTGCAAAATTTTATATGCTAAATACTTTAGAGATCCATTATTACCTAAAACTTGTTACCTCCTCAAAATACTGCTGATGTTGAAATACAGTTGAAACAAATTATTAAAATAGAATTGATTTTATATACAATTTGCAAAAAAAAAAAAGAAATCTTTATATCCAAAATAAAATTAAATATACTTTTGAAATCAGATGTGTGGATCTTAGAAACAATAAAAAATGAATGCTGAACTGTATTCTTAATAGAAAATGATCCAATATAGTGATTGATAGACTACTAGTACAAATTGCATAGGTTCAATATATATAGTTCAAACCTATAAATTATTAACTAGCAAGTCAAGACCTATTATCAAAAAGCTTTCAAAAAAGAAATCTAATTTCAAAGACTTAGATTGTAATTAAAAAGTAGAATATCAGCCCAAAGAATAAATCAAATCAGAATAATACCTCCCTCTAAAAAAAGAAATTTCAATAGAAGAACTTGATAAAATATTAAGAAGTCTTTTTAACAAAAAGATATCTGATTCTTTATAAATTAGTATAAGATGCTAAAGAATTTGGGTTCAAAAGGGAAAGCTATATTAGTATAGCTTTTTAATATGATCCTTAAAAATAATCAAATATACAAAAAATGGAAAAGCAGTAACATATATTCAATACCCAAGTTTAAACCATAATACATGAGCTTAAAAATACTAGAACAATTGTGTTATTGAAAAAAGCAAGACTTTGCTTTATCAAAATAATAAATAAATGCTTGGCAACTATCTTTATAAAGTATAATATCTTGCAAGAATCAAACTTTGCTGGCCTATAAGGAGAGAGTATTGCTGAATCTATTCAACTTTTGAATGACTGTATATGTGAAGAGGCTAGAAAAAAAAAATTATTGGTTCTCTTTCAAAATATAACAAAAGCCTATAATACAATTAGTCTTGAAATATTGGAAAAGACATTGTCAAAAATTCAAATTTCATTAGTAATAAAACAACTACTTATCAATCTTTTTAAGAATAAAGAATGTCAACTATTTCTTCTACTAAACTTTCTTATTTATTTATAGCAGGGAATAGTATTAATTAAGGGGAAACAATATCTCCTTTACTTTGACAAATTTTCTATGATCCTTTGCTTTGCAAAATTTAAAATAAATAGAATTATAGATATACTATAGAAAAAGAGTGAATACCTAACTTCCAGATATCAAAAATTAAGAAGAAACTATCTATTGTCATTGTGTATATGGATAACATAACCTGGATAGCTAAATCTAAGCAAAACATGGAAAATATTTTGAAAGAAGCCAGAAAATTCTATATAGCAAATGATTTACAGATTAATAGCAGAAGTCAATTTTGCTTACAATAAATTAGAATAAGCTAGAAACTGAAATGGTTCATACTGATACTAATAGAACAGAAGTCAAAATAATAAGTAAAGATAATTAGATACGATTTCTAGGAGTTTGGTTTGAAAGAAGACACAACAGCAAGAATATAATTAACTTGCTGAAAGCTGAGATTAGATTTATAAATCTAGTGATTAGAAAAAAAAACTACTGTATAATTGAGAAACATGCCATATATATATCAATAGAGTTTTGATTTTCAGATAGAATGCCATACATAACATACATATATTGAAGAAAAATATATACAATAAGCTTACAGAAATGTATAAGAAAACTTTTAAGGACAAAGCCCTCATCTGTAACACAATACTGAATAGCTATATTTATAACAAGAAGATATTAGGCCTTAATAGTGTATAGAAAATCCAACTTTGAAGTTATATAATCTTTTTTTTCTATTAACTAAACAATCTTAAAAATCCAGAAATAGTAATGATTATTTATCTCAAATAGAATTAGTTAAAATACTGGAAACCTAAAAATATTTTACAACATCTAATAGAAGTTGCTTTTTCTAAAAAAGGAAATTTCATTATTACTACTTTGGTTCTAATAAACAATCTTTAAATCACATATCAAAGTTGGAGATAGAAAGATCTTTTCCAAGTCAAGGATAGTTTATTTCTATTAAATCAATTCTTAAAGAATATAACTATAAAAAGATTATAGTATTTCTTAAAAAATATAATATAATATTCTTGGATTGATTAATTAATGCAAATATAGCACTCTTTCCCGTAGATCCTTTTTTTTTTCAAAATTTCCTTTTATGGTAACTCTTGGAAAAAGTCACAAAAAATCAAACAGCAAAGAGACAAATACCATGGAGAGGACCAAAAGGTCACAATATGCAAACAGCAGGCCTAACTACAACTTAGACAAGCTCACCAAGGGAAA
>CAJVPT010007133.1:0-10345 GCA_910592055.1 Acaulospora colombiana
TACTTTATAATCAGCTATACTAACTCTAAGCTTTGCTAAACTTTCCATACTTTTTCAGATACACATAGTTCCCTTATTAGTACCCAAGCCTTATCTATAGTTTCTTATCTTGCAACACTCAATCCTTCATGCCAAACTTTCGGGTTTTTGAATTCTAGACCATTATGCATAAATCGCGTCACCCACGTGACCCATAACAATATGAATAATAAAAAATTTATTGATATTGAATTTGACCTTCTGTTAGTTTTCTTTAGAAAGAAATACCCAAATTAGGTTAAGACATTCCACTCACATTGTATATTAATTTGATGATTATAGGTAATTTCCACTATAATAGAATAATTGACTTAGGTTATGATATCCCTATATGAGTTTAATAAATTGAATACAATTTATATGTAATTTGATATCATATATTAGCTTATTATTCTCAATCAATTTCTATGCAATAAAATAGCTGAGTTAGGTTATACAGACTTGTTGACCTTAATGCAAGTTTGATGGTATCAGATTTCTATCATCATAATATTATAGTATTTTATATATCAGCTTAATGCTTCTGATTGATTTTTATTTTAAAATATTCTCTGATTTAGATTAAGACATATACTACTATTTCTTCTATATTTTTATTATAACTCAAATTTGATAATAATATTTGTGTGCCAGTTGGATGGTTCTAGATCAAATTCTGTCATTAAACCATATGTTAACTATTATATAACTGGATTGACTTTATTGCAAGTTTGATAATTTGATTGTGATTATATTATTATTTGTAAAGGCAGATAGTCAAAGTATATAGTATCAGATATGCTATATATATGATATCTAATTATACTATATCTTAAAAAGATACTCTAAAGGACCCAATTAATGTTACCAAATATATATATTAGATGTAAAGCATCTTATTTTTTAGAGTATATCATGTAAATATTATTGATAATATTATTATGTATATATTATTAGATTATACTATTAGCTATTAAAAAATATTATTACATATGTTATATTAAAGTATGTCAATTTCAATTACTAGAATTTTATAATTCTTTAGGATTGATTCTTTGAACATATGTAGTAATAGGTCTCTAGTCCTTGACACCAGAAATATATCTGAGAAGGTAAGCATATACTACCAGGTATGCTATATATATATTATCAAAAAATATTATTGAGTATATTACCTATCCAGAATATACTGTATATCATTGAAAGAGTATTCTTTTGCCATTTTTCTTATAATATATTTCTGTACTTGAATACTCTTGATAACATATCTAAAAACATACCTGACAACCTATCAAAAACATTTTATCAAAGTAAAGTTTTTTGCCATATTTAATATATATTCTGCAAAAAATATATTCAAATATATATTATAAAATGTGTAGGTATCTACTATATTTATTATATATACAGTATCTCACTAAAACTTGATATATATTTTTTGATATTATCGCATACTAGAAAAAAATTAATTTAAATTTTTTCAAACTATATTGTAATAATATAATCAAACAAAGATTGATATATACCAATAAAAAACAAAATATCAAAAATAAATAAACAAAGTGTATAACTTGAGCAATATGGAGATGGAAAAATCGATAACTATTCAAGTGACTCAAATGTTTATAGTAATAATATATCTGAAAGTAGATCAGAGAATTGTAGTGACTATAGTTCTGATTACAAATCTGATAATGAAACAAATACTATTGAGTCTCCAATATCCCAACCTCTAAAGTAGAAAAACTAATATTTAATATAATATATTTTATAAAGCAAGTGAGCCCATATATTCCAAAAGGCAAGAAAGATTCGATGATAAATTTACACAAAAAGATGTGATGAATAAAATCTATAAAATCATTTCTTTATCTATCAAAGATATGTCGAACAATAAAGGATATTAGAAGATATATATTTATAGGACTATCTCTTACCTAATTATGAAGTGAAAGAAGGAATTAGTTTGCTTGATACATATATATAGGGGGAGTTAGCAAATAAGATAAATACAAAAAATTCTTAGTTGTAAATAATATTTCAGAAGTATATGAATTATCTGGAATTTACAAATGTTTTAATAACTAAAATCTACCAAAACTAGTAATTAATATTGACATATCTAAAGAAAAAATGGAAGCTAAAAATGTTAATACTAAAAATATGTTTTTCAATATTTGTTGTTCATTTATAAGAGCATTGTATCAAATTCTTGGTTATAGTTGAGAAGAAATTATTAAAGAATTGAATAATAGTATCTTTTTCAATATGTCTATTGAAAAGATAGATTAGGTTACCCAATATGTTTTTCTTCTATCTAGATATGCTGGAAAAGCTTCAGTTTAGATATTGTAGCCTGTTCATTCTAGTCTATTTAATAACTTTCTTAGAAGATCATGATTCTCTATTATCTTTTCTTGAACCTTTTTGTATCAAGAGAGGATTAAACCTTTGTATTTATTGAAAAAAATCTGGATTGTTTTTTATTCCTTAAATATCATTATAGTTATATTAATTAATTAATTTAGGAACATGATTTTGTGCTTACAAAGTGATAAAAATGCTTTCTTATATTCTCTATCATTTTGCAGTATTGACTTAATAAATAAGATATTTCTTTGATAATTAAAAAATTTTTTTCATATTCAACTTTGAAAGGTAATTTGTAAGTCTTTGGCCAGGACCAGTGTTGCAACTGCCAGGTTTCCTTTAATTATCGTGTATAAGTCTATAGAATTATCAAAAATATTTTCAGATTCCTAGCTTTTGATCTGACTCAATTTCAATCAGATTATAGTAACCAAACTGAAGATTTCACTATTGTTGAGCTGATAAAATAGTGTTAATATGTGACTTTCCAATTGTATTTCTTAGATGCTTTTGAGACTATATATTTCTTTATTATAGAAGCTACTATTCAATATTGTTCTACAGATTAGTGCTTTGTTCTTGAAAATCTTTCTGAATATAGCTATGAGTTTGTCACATGTCTTCTTATTAAGATACTATACGTATATTGTATTTTATATTCTATTCTGGGATTAATGCTCTATTAATAACATAACGAATATGTTTTTCTGTCAACTTCTTCTTAGGTATTGCCTAAACTACCAACCTGATTTCTGATTTTATTAAATCTATTATATTTTGACTTTTCTGTTTTGGTCCTAATCAGATATCAAAGAATCTGGCCTAATCCTTTTTATCAATTTTGTTAACCACAATATTCTTTGTTCCAGTTTGAACCCTTCTAGGATTTTGAGAATTTCAGTTGATAGTAAGAAGAATTGACTTTATTATATTAATTTGCAAGTCATTTGCTATATAAAACTTTTTTGCTTCTTTTAAAATACTTTTTGAGTCTTTCTTGGATTTGACAATATATATTGTGTCATTCATATAAGCTATCGCTGCCTGTCTTAGGGAGAGTTTAACCTTTTCCTCAGGTTAATGAAAGTTGAGTAACCATTCTTTTTCTATAATATAACCCAGATCAGTATTATTTTGGATTTTACATAGCAGTGGATCATAAAAAATTCTTCATAATAGTAGTAAGATTGTTTCTTCTTGATCTTTATCATTTTTTGTAACTATTGGGCTAAAAAGTTCACTTGAAAAACTGATACTACAACTTCTATCTTTGAAAAAATCTATTATAATCTTCTTGATAATTGTAGGGATTTGAATCTGATCTTTAGCTTTTTCAAGCATGAAGAGGGATATTGTGTAATATGCCTTAGCAGTATTTTAAAAGAGAATCCATAGTTCTTTCTTTTATTCTCTAGCTTCCTTACATATACTATTTAGTAGATGGATGGGTTTTACTATACTTTCTCCTAATAAGCTAGCAAAGTTTGGACCTTTAAAGATTTTGTATTGTTTATATATCTTTAATAGATGATTGGTAAGGATTTTGAAGAAACATTTATAAACTGTTTCTAGAAAAACAATGAATCTGATATTGCTCAATTGATATTTTCAAGACTTGGGTTTAGCGAATGGGATAATATTACTACTTTTCTATTTCTTAAGTATCTATCCAATATTTAAAACTTTATTGAACAATATGTATAAGGTCCCTTTTCTTTTAATTCCTAAGTGCTTGACCATTTCATAACTGATATATTAGGGACCAGTTGTCTTATTGTTTGAGAGGTGTTGCAAAATAATTTCAAGCTTCTCTATTTTGATTTTTTCTATTACTGGTGAGTACCATGTTGAATTAATTTACTCTTTAGGTTGATATTCTTTTTTTCAAGAAGGATCCAAGCTTTCAATGTTAACATTCCTTTGTTTGAAAGCTTCTTTATGGTAGTCCTCAACCTTGTTTTTAGTAGTTTGTAGATCGGTAGCTATATATTCTATTCTTTCTTTATTCTTGGTTAATACTTAATCTAGTATGATTCTTGCTCTCTTGCAGTTCAAGATTGAGCTTAGCATCTATTTTTGGTTGAACTTGAGGTCATAACACCTGCTTTCTAAGGCTTCTTTAATTTGATTTCTAATATAAAGACTTTCTTTTTTCTTGCATACCATTTCAAGGCTATGCTCTATTTTAGTGATCTTTAATAACAGCTTTGGAATTTTTTTTCGAGATTGGAAGAAGCTATTTTTTCTTCAGCAGATTTACTAAACCTTTTTAGTTTCTGGATAGTCTTTTTTATACTGTTAGGATTTTTGTATCTCAGTTGACTTATATTTTTTTCAAAAGAAAGTGGATTTTGTTAGCTTCTTTATAGGCTTCGAAGTCATCCTTTGGAATTACTAATCCAAGCTTCACTTTTCTCTTTATATTGGGAATAGAGTAGATACTTTTCTTTTTAAGATGTTTATAACTCTTGATGATTTTGACTTGAAATTATGTCAGGCCTCTTTGAGGTTATGGGAATCATTCTTTACACTTGACCAGAAAGGTTATGGATCAGTTTTTGAAAATTTGTTTTCTATTTAACATTTAAATTTCTTCTATTGTT
Organism: Acaulospora colombiana; assembly: GCA_910592055.1. NCBI lineage: Eukaryota > Fungi > Glomeromycota > Glomeromycetes > Diversisporales > Acaulosporaceae > Acaulospora > Acaulospora colombiana. Next base: position 4,992 of record CAJVPT010007133.1, read on the forward strand.
TTGTTATAGAATTTATTGAGTTGGGTATTTTCTTTCCTTTTGTTTTAAATTGCTAATGCACTTGATTTTTGAGCAGATTGTTTATTGTTATTCTTGTCAATAATAAAGTAAAGTATAGTCTCTATTTGATAATATTTTTATATGGATATTTTTAAATTCATATATATTATTTAAACTAATTTCTGGTGATATCCAAATATAGTCGATTCTACTATATAATGTATTGTTTGTTCATGTGAAGGTAGTGTTTTCTTCTTCCCAAGAGTTCTGGAAATCTATATAGTTTAGTCTTCTAAGAAGTTGAAAAGATCTATTTTGGCTTTCCTATATCTTGATATCCTTTTATTGATGTGTGATCAATCTACTATTAGAATTGATAACTGTATTGAAATCTTTCATGATTATAATCTTGAAGTGATTTCTTTGCTTGTTTAGAATTTTGTTTTGAAGAAGCTATTGTAATCATCTATTAACTGTTTTTTCTGATGGCAAATATACTTGATAGATACAGAGCTTACATCTTGTTGATAAAAAGTTGACTTCTATTATATAGCCTTCTATTTTTTTAATAGATTCCAACTTTTTCTTGATATTTCTGTTAATGAGAAGCCTTACTCCAGATTTTCTAGATTTTTCATTATTGCTACTGTAAAAAAACTTGTGTATTTATTGTGAAGTGAAATCAAATTCTACTGCTTTATTTGTTAGCTTAGTTTCATAGATGCCTAGGATATCTATATTAAGTTCTTGTATAAGCTTATAAAACCTTTTTTGATTCAAGCTAATATTAATTTCTTTAACATTATGTGTTTCAATTTAAATGATATCAGTTAATATAGAGTTATCTATAGTATACTTGTTATGTAATGTATACTCATTTTCAATTTTATTACTAGTGTTATTTTTAATTATATTGATAAAGTTATCTAATGATGTATCATATGTTATATTGAAAGAAGTTATATTGATATCTACTATTTTTTTCGGAATTGCACCTTTTTTCCAGAATAAGCTTGTTTCCTCTTGTGAGTCAAACTCTCTCCTGGTATACTTTAATTGAACTGGTACTAATTTCAGAAGTGATTGTTCCATACTTCCCTCTTACTCTATTTTGATTACCTGTTTTCTTCTCAATAAGATATATCCTATTATTTAATCCTTTGGGATTATTCAAGATCTAGTGAAGAGGGTTTTGATTACTTTTATTTTCAGGATAAAGACTTTCAAATCTATTATACAAACTTCTTTTTCTATTATGATGATTTATTGATTCCCTGTTACTGCCAGTAGCAAAGTACTTGGGAGTCTCTGTTGTTTCAATGATATATTTGTTATCTCAAGGATTGCATCTTCTTCTTTTTTTTCTTCTTTCTAGATCTGTTTTTTTCTTAAAGTCACTTTCTGTTTTTGAGTCTTCCTTAGATAATATGTACCAGCTTGTCTTGTTATTACTTCTGATATCAATTTGACCTAGTTGTTTTGAGTATAGTTTGGCCTGTATTGTTTCAGAATGGACTTTTTTTTATTATTATTACTATTTTCAGTTTGAGTTCCTTTATTGTCTTGCATTGTTCCTTTTCCAAAGTGTTTCCTAACATTTCAGTTGAGTTTGTGACCATGTATGAATATACATTGTTCAAAGCCTTATGTAGGTCTTCTGCTATTGCAAAACAAACTACTGCATATTCTCTTCTTTTTAAAGTGAATAAATTTCTTGATATATAATATGCTTTGGCCCTTGCATATTATGTTGCTCTTGCTATGAGACTTATGAAGATATTGTGTATTTTATACAATTATAAAGACTGGCTGTTACAATTTTTAAGAATAATATCAACTTTATGATTGTCTTATTTATATTGAGTAAAGATTGCTCTAAAAGTATTTGTTTCAATATGTATAAACCATCTATTCTCTAAGTCTTGTTAATTTGAAGTGAGTTGTGCCTTGATTCTTCTTTGTAAATAAGAGTGGTTGTAAATATGGATACTTAAGATCTTTCTATAATTCTATAAGGTAGCCTTAATTTCTTGATAAGTATAACTGTGATCAAGATCAATTAGTATAGCAACCATCGTCTTGTTTTTTTTTTGTTATCTCTTGTTTGAAGAACTTCTTTTTTGATGGTGAGTTTGAAGTTTCCAATTTTTCAGCTTGTATAGAAATTAAGGTAAAGTTTTCTCCTTCTTTTTTATTAATTTTTTCTATATATCGTAAAGCATCTTCAACTTCCTAAAAGATAAAAGTTGTCTAGGCATTACCATTAAGAAAGTTTTTTTTTAATGATAGCATGTTTTGAGTAGACTTAGGGCACCTTGGAGATAGGCTATTCATTTCTTTTTTATATTTTCGGATATCCTAGAGATAAAAATTCCAATTTTGAATTCTTCTCTTTTAGTGATATGAAATAGATTAGGTTAGATGGCTTGAGTCTATTTTATGTATTGTAGAAGGTTTGTTCTATTATATTTTCTTATTCAATTTATTCCTGGATATTTTTTATTTTAAGCTCTTCTTTAAGCTTTTCTTCCAGTTCTTTGTCTCCCATTTCGATTTCAGTATTTTTTGAAATTTCAATCTCGATAATTGGTTGAACTTCCATGTTCTTATTTAAGAAGATATTTTTATCAAAGGTTGAATTTCCTATTATGGAGTTCATAAATTCACTATCGGTTTGGAAAGTTTGAGAGATATGTGGGAATAAACTATTTGTAATAGTGTCTTATTCCAAGATACGTCTAACTTTTTTTTTCAGGAAGGATGCCATAAGGTTTTCTTCTTTTCCTTGATCTTGTTTCTATAAATATAGAATATACTGTTTGAGAATCTCAGCTTTAATAAATGTAGTTGAAACTATATTTAGGATTTTTGCAAGAATATTATCAAGTATTAAGTATTTTATGCATCTTGAAGTCTGATTAGCCTTGTCTTGTATAGTGAAAGCATTAAAAATAATTTGAGTAGTCCATATTTCTTTCTTCTGATTATGCTTTTAAACTATTTTGACTATTGTATTGAGGATATGGAGCTTTCTCTTCTTTTCAATTTGTATAATTTTTCATTTCTTTATTATATTGATCACATGTAAAGAAGAATAAATTGTTGATTTTGTTTCTATAATAGCTATTATATTCTATTGCTATATAAAACACATATCAAACTAAGTTTGTCTTTTATATTCTTTTTTGATTACTTGGCAATTGAAAGTAGCTACTCTTCAAATTGATAGCTATTTCTATGTTTTGTCATTATCTTTATTAAAAATTATTTATTAAAAAGTAAACTGATCTGTAAAGTTTTTATTATGTTTTTTATATTTTTTTCATAATTTTCTTTATTTAATAGGATATTTAAAGTGGTTTTATTGATATATTCACTCTTGATTGAAATATTTGTTATATTTTTCATATTATTATTATTGAGTTTATAGATTTGTATTTCATGAAATAAGTCTCAAGAACTTTGCTTATATTATTGTTTATTGTATTTATTGATAAATGTAGTTATTGTTGTTATACTTGAAGGCTGTTTATTTGTTTACTTCTGGATTTTGATGTTGTGTTAGTATTGTACTTATTAAAAAGGTAGGTTTCTCTTTGACTTGATTTGTTGTCTCTATGTTATTTTCTTATAAAAATATAATCTTTTATCATATTTTACAATTTCTTTTTTAATATTTACAATTTCTTTTTGAAGATCTTATAAAATTGTTAAGATTTTACTAAAAGTATTATATTCTTTTTGATTCTTGGCTTTTTCTTTATTGTTATAGTTTTGTTTGACACATACTATATAAAAGCCTGAATATGTTCTTTTGTTTTTAGAAGAGTTTATCAAATTTTTAAATGAGTTTGTACATACTGACTAATATCTATTGTACAACTTTTCAAGTCTGTTTGCTTATTTATAGTAATATTGTTTCTATTAAGCTCTTCTCTTATTTTGTTATTGGATAATTTGTACTACTACATATGGTATATAGTTTGATTTTAATAAATATCTATTCTGTAATAGTTTTGTCTAATTGAAAACTTTGTGTTACTGCTATATTCAGATCTTTTTATATTTCAAAATTAATAACTACAAAGCATTTTCTCTTATATTATATATATTTTATGATATAGCATATTTTTATCTTGCTTTGTATATAGATATAACAAAGATTAAAAGTTGTAATATTTGATGATAAGTTTGTGAGTTGTACTGTAAAAGTATCATATTCTTTTATTTGTTGTAAAAACCATTGCATATTAAGAATTCTAACTGACTGTATCTTTATAAAAATACTCTATTTTCCTATAATTTGCTCTTTTACTTCTTTTTCAGAAAAAAGATAGTTGCAATTTATTATATTTGTTATATAGATATATTAATATGGATGATAACTTTCTATTTGAAGAAGGTTTATTATACGTCTATAAATTTTAGGTCCAAGAGAATATTTTATATTCTGATACTGTTTTCCCTTTTTTGTTCTAATAGTATATTTGTCATATACTTAAAGTGTTTTTAATAAATATTTAGTAAGATTGTATTATATACTTTATTAGCTACTTGTTAATCTCTAAATATAACAGTAATATATTTATCTTTATTTTTTTCTTTACTATAAATTGCCATTAAGTTTTTAAGAGAGTTTAGATTTCTTGTTAGATATGACATCTTTTAAGTGATAGTTTTTTCTGAGATTTCAGTTGCTTTGATATTAACTTCAATCTTTTCTTTACTCTATCTAATACTTTTGTCAAAGAGAAATTTAGATTTGGATTTGTAATAAAGATTAGTATTTTTATGTTTCTACTATATAAATAATTGGTTTTCCTACTATCTATTGTATTTGTAGTTAACTTTGATTCAGAGTTCTCTTTCATAAAATATTCTTCTATTTTCATTTTCTTATTATTTTCTTAGGATTATATTATAAAGGATTCTTTCATAATTCCATATCTTGTTTTCCTCTTTGAAGTGTAAGTGTTTTTCATATTTTGGTTGTTTTATTAAAAATCTATTTTGATTTGCATTAGTTGAAATTATGTTATTCAACAGTTGAATTATTGTCGAATTTAATTAAATTTAATAATAAAAATATTGCCAAATTCTTTTCAATTGCTGCCACCCAGCATATTACATTTCAGCAATAAAGTGGCAATCAAAAATTCAGCAATAAAAAATTCAGCAATCAAAAATTCAGCAATCAAAAACTCGGCAATCAAAAATTTGGCAATTAAAAAATTCAGCAATCAAAAATTTATTAATTAAAAGTTTAACAAAAAATTTATCAAAAATTCAATAACTATTCAACAAAAATTCATTAAAAGTTCATTACAAATTATTTATTAAAAATGATATTAATT
>CAJVPT010007134.1:0-10343 GCA_910592055.1 Acaulospora colombiana
CTTTTGAGAACTGAAAGCTGTTGACGAGTGAGTCAGTATGAGATTTAGTTTAGCCATGATATAATTGCCCAATGTATTGACATCGGTTTTCTTAAAGATTAATAAACACACCTTGCTGGCCTGACTGCGGGTTATAGTAAAAAAAAAAAAAAAAAAAAAAAAAAAAACTATCTGTCTATTATCAAATAAAATTTAATAAAGTGTCCTTGCAACTGAAAGGGACTTATCTTGTAACTTGTTGTCACTTCTTTGTAGAGAATTAACCTATCAAAACTGGATTAGTGCTAAAAGAATTTCAAATATGCAAAAGTTGTCTATCAAATTTGTAATCCATTGGTTCATAAAGCTATTTACTAGTTAAATGGATTATTTTTTTATGTATTTTTCTCTTGAAGTAAAGGTTAGATCTTCTTTTTTGGCTTTATATTTAGCCAGTTTCTCTTTTTTTCTTGTGATTCCAATTCTTATTTTCTATTTTTGAAAGGTATCATATCTTTTTTTGCCAAATCCGATGAAAGTATTTAATGGTTTCTATGTGTATTGTTGTTAGGTATTTTTTTTTTATTGTTCTGTCTGAAATGGCTGATTTGATCATATTCTTTAGTAAATAAATTATATGATATCGAACACAATCCATACTTATACACCAATACAAATAATATATTACATATTATAATATTGTTATATAAACTAATTATATAACTATTGCTAGACTATTTTTAGTATAATAAAAATATCTAATTATATGATTACTATGTATAATAACTAATAAGGAAGAATATGCAATGCCATTTTAATTTTTTTCAAATCAATTTTTAAAGGTAATTTGGTTATTAAACATTATATATCTTAATCTGTATTAAAGATTTAAATACTTCAATATAGTGCCAATGAATTTCTTCTTCCACCAAGGTTTTTTAATTACTAGACTTGCAAAATCCCAACAAGTATATATTGATAGACATATGACTGATATATGGTTTACTTTTTTTGTACTAGTTATATCTAGATAAGAATTTCTTTTAAGATACTTTTACATTTGAAATACAATTCATTATCAAGAATTCTCTTATTTGTTCAATCTCTGAGAAGATCATTTTTTTGACTAGTAGATAAGGTTCCACATATAGTATAGCTCCTTACAACTAAACCAAAGGAGTTGTTGACAAAATTATAGTTCATTACTAAAAATAAGCTACCTGGTATCAATCTACTATTGGGATAGAACAGGTAATTGCCTGATTTATCTTGTTCTAATGATCTAATAGTATCAATGACTGAATTCATATTGAGTTTATCAATATCAGCATTGATGAGTTTTGTTATATTGTTTACAGTAGTGAGATGGGTGACCTTTTACTTCTTTTTTAAAGTTTTTGATATCTTAATTTCTATAGCTACTGGTTTGTATATACTATTGAAATGTCTTTTTCTTGTTGAGTAACTATTGAAGTCTTCTTTATAGACTATATATTTGTATGCCTTTAAAAATAGAGGTTGTTAAATTTTCAGTTGTTTGTAAGCAGATAAATATGATTTTTATTCCACTTGAAGTCAATTTTTGCATAGTTTTCATTTTCTCTTTTTTTTAAAAGAGCCAGTGCTTATTTGCTGGATGGAGGTGGCAATTTATTTAGAGTTACTAAAATAAACAGAGGAGATCCTTCCTATCTATTTTGTAAAGAGCTCCTTGATTGAGATAACTATTCAATTAGTCCCGAGTATTTGAAATTTTTTTTTTTTTTTTTTTTAGCTGGCTCAACCTCCAGTTGGTCTTTATTTAACTTTTACTTTGACATTACATTGTATTATCTATTTCAAAGTTAACTAAACTTTACGAACTATACTAGCATGTATGTTAGGAATTTAGAGAAAGATATCTTTTAGTTCAAATCTCCTGTGGATTTCCATAGCCTATTGCCCCCCTTTCAGGAAACTAACTTGCCTAGACTGAATTAGTGCTATTTTTCTTGTTTTTCGAGTTGAAAAGGAAATTGAAATTTTTTTGTTTTTTCTAGACTAGGTTGACTCTATTTTTAGTCTCTTGGTTTGACTCCTTGGTATATTTTGGCTCCACATGCCCTTTGCTTTCTTGTCAGTTTTTGATATTCCCTGAGATAACTTCCACTTGATCAGGGCTTCGCATCTCTGTTTCCAGATATCTCTTGTAATTGCCTGGATTTCTTCCATGCACACCAACAAGGTTAGTTTGATCTTCTTCTTAAAAATCCTTGTCCATTCATGAATCATTTTAGCTATGTCATAAGGAACCAAACTTCTGACTATTATATGTGTTCAAAAAATTACTTTCTTATTTGTAACCTTAGTGGTCCATTCTTGTATCCAAAACTTGCTTCGTTTTTCCCTGCTCTGGAGGAAGAGTGTGATTGTCTCTATCATATAATTGCTGATATCAAAGTTGGTTCCCGTTTATGTATATACATATATTTGGTTTTCCAGTGTCACTTTACACCTGATGCATTGGCTGGATTTGTAGAGATTGTTCTCCATTCGTGGAGTTTCACCATGGTTAGTAATTCTTAAGTCCATGATTTTGGCTTGAAGGTTCTCTGTTAATGATCTTTAGCACTCGTAAAACTGGTAGTGATCTTTTTAGATTTCAGGAAATTGACCATTGCCTCCCATTCTATTGTGTTACAGTCCTGGTTTAAGTCTTGATTTCTTTTCAGGTAGCACCATTCCATGATTTGCTTATTCCTGAAGTAATTTCTAACTGCTTCTCTGCTATCATAGTTGGTTGCCTGGCCTTTATACATCAGCTCCAACATGTTTCTGTTAATAGACGTGATTTCAAGCCTAGTTATCTACTATTTGAGTCTTGCTTTCTTGGTTTTAGAATCCATCCTAATGTGTATATGAGTCTCATTCCTTCTAATTTTCTCAACTTTAAGTTTGAAGTTTCTCAAGCGAATCAAGTTCTTTATATATTCTACAAGCCATGCTATTTTTCTTTTGTTTTTCTTGACTTTCAAAGCTGTTGCAATTATTTGGTTGTCTATATGGATTATTGCCTCTGTCCCCACTGATAGAGAGATCAATACAACCATAACTGTATTCAGCTCAGCCTCATTTGATGTTGCTTTCCAAAGAATTTTGAAGGCTGTTACTCTGTCTCGCTTCCTATCACCATGTTTGATTCTAACTTTTTTCCAGTCTTCCACCCTTTGTTGCAAGTGTCTGAGCCTTTTTTTACTGGTGTTGTCCTTGATCTATTTGTCAAATTCGTTTCTGTTTTTGGAATTCAGAATGTAGATATCTTCCAGTTTAGTTGTGGGATTGTTCTTCCATTGGGAAAGCCTTGCTTCAATGCTGTCAGGGAATGAAAGGAGCTTGATTACCTTGCTTGTTCTTCCATTCGACATGACTTGTCTACTGCTTTCTACAACTACTATCATATCTTTACTTGGAAGGTTTATTATACAGATATTCTCTTCCATATTCACATTGATATTACACCCCAGGCATATCGCTAGATGTGATGATAAGGGGTCTTTGATATAGTGTCTCACCATAATGATATTTGTATTCTTTTTTTTTAGTTTTTTCAAGAGCAATTCATCCTTCGCTATCTTTTTTAGCATTGCTATCTAGATGCGCTTATTCTTTTTTATATATCTGCTGCTTAGCTTATTGGCCCAGGTCATACTGTGAAAAGGGTTTGTATCTGGTTTGAGGTTGATTAACCTTGTTGAGTAGCAAGGGTTCCTGATACCTGTAGTTAACATGTCGATAATATCTTTGTAGAAACATGATTGCCTTCCTTGCGCTCTTTGTCCAACAGTTTAACATACTTGTGCCCAGCTGATTGACTTGATCTTGTTGTGATTAGTGAATTGCTTCACTTACCTTAGGTCACTTGCTTTGAGCTTGTTCTTGTACTTCTCAAACCAGTAGGGGCCCATGAGTACTTCTAATAATGTCAGTTCGAACTCTGTTATATTGCATTCTTGTTTTACATTTCTGAAGGAAAAACTTTGTTTTTGTGTATTGGTAAGCATGTCCTGCAAAAAGTTTGTACCTGTTGAATGTATTTTCAGACATATATCTAGGATGCTTGTGTCTGACTATGCCACTTATTGGAGATTTATTATTCTTTCTCTACATAGATATCCTGTATAACTGGCTGCCGAGTACAGTTTCTCAAGTAGTATAATATGCTTTTGGAGTATATATGCTTTAAAATTGAAGACCCTGTATCCCAGATCACTATAAAAGATATAGTTTGGGACTGAAGTTGCAAAACTTACCTTGTATTTAAAAATTTGTCTAATCTTTCTGTCAATGTTATCTGCTTTGACTTTCGAAAGATATATATCCTATACCATATATTCTACTTTTGGCAGAATTACATGATTAATTATGTATTGTATCTTTTTATTTGGTACTCTCTTTTAAAGCAGGCAATTGGTGAGGTTAGATGTTATCTAGCCAACTAGGTTTGCTTGATGTCTTTTTTTACTATTATGGTCGAATTAGACTTCTAAGTATTTTACTACCTCTTAAGAGGCTTCAATAGTATTATGCTTGAAGATTATTTCGGGCTCATTTTTATTATTTATTATGAGGAGCTCTAACTTTTCTGGATTGACTTTAACTTGTGCGAGGTTGTAAAAAGAGCTTGCTAGCTTCAAGATAGTTTCTAATTGCTTTCATTTCCCACTACCCATATTGTATTATCCAGGTATACTATGACTGATGTATTTGTGATACTACAGGATATTCTGAGCTGTGTCCAGTTATATGTTTTTGTGAGACTTCTATACCCTTGTATTTTATTGATCCTGCATATTAGTGGATCATAATAGATGCACTAGAGGAGTGGTAATATTGCGTCTCCTTGATCAATTCCATTTCTAACTTTGTAGGAATCTGTTGTTCCTACACCTGTAATGATTGTGTTTTTCTTATCTTTGAAGCCTTCCATTATGAGGTCTATGAGTTTTCCTGGAAACTTAATCCTTCTCATGGCCTGTGCCAAGATGGTTAGGTCCACATTGTCATATGCTTTTCTCATGTCCTGAAAAAGAATCTACAGTTTCTTTTTATTTTCTCTTGTATTTTCGATAACTGTGTTAAGTTCAAAAATGGGTTCTGTTGTGCTCATTCCTGGCAATACTGCCCAGTTGTGTTCTAATAGGATCTTGTATCTAGTGAGTATGTCCGATAGCCTGTTTACCAGACCTTTCATGAAAATTTTCTTGATTAATTTCAAGAGTGTAATGGGTCAAACCTTCGATAGGTCATTACTCCAGTTATATGTCTTTGGGATTGGATAGATAGTACCTTTCTTCCATTCCCATAGCATCCGACTAGAGTATAAAATTGTATTGAAAATGTTTTTGACTCTCCTGATCACCTTGGAACCCAGGTGGTATAGTGCTATTTATGGAATTTGTGATGGGCCTGAGATTGAAATTCTACTTGTCTTGGTTATGACATCTTTTATCTTTTGTACTAAGAAGTCTGTTATAACTTCTACATACTATTTCTCATTCACATATTGAAGGGGTTCATACTCTTCTTATTATTCCTGTGGAATTGTATGAGGCTGTGGCTTCCTGGTCCAGTTTTCATTATTTCAACCTCATTCAATACAATGTTTGGCTCCTTGTTGTTTAGGATTATCTTATCAAGTTTGATTTTCCTTTTTCTCTCTCTAGAAAACTGTCTATTATCCTTTTCTTGTCTGATGTATATCAGGTCAGGTAGTTGTTAATGGCCTCATAGATTTTCTTGCTTTGCACTTTGCATAGATGTCTGTGTATAGCATTCTTGATGTTTTTGATTTCTTCAATTACTGCAATTTTTACTACCTTGAAATCTTCCGAGATAGTCAGTTCTTTGGGAAGTTCAATGCTGTTATTCTCAGTCAGACAGTGGATTCTCACCTATTTTCTTCATTGATTTGTCCTTGTTTTTCTTCCATTAGCAGCTTTTTGAGCTGACATAGTTTGATTGTTGTAGTTATTGCTATCCTATTGCATCTCTCTTGTTTATTACTTGAGTATATTTGTGCTTTCTTGAATCTTCTAATATATATACTTGTTGCTTTCAGGACTATTTCCCTTAAGATGTGCTACAGTCTATCAACATTTCTGTTTTGATCTGTCAAGCCATTAGAATGGTCTATTTCTTCCTCTATTTGCTTTGTCCACTTCTCCTATCTTGCTGGTTCAGTATTTGCCCAGTTGTATCTTATATTGGGTTCTCTCTAAATATTTCTTTTCTACTTCAGGAGGAGAAAAGCTAGGTGTGTTCTGGCAATTGTGATATCATGATCACTCTCATAAAGCTATTTATATCCATTTTTTATGCTTGCTGTTAGCAGTTCTAATTGCCCATTTTGCATAGTCCAAATTTGATCAATTCTACTTGCTGTCTCTGGGTCCAATTTCCATGTGAATTCCCTCTTACATGGATTGGCTGTGTAAAATGTATTGATCAATATGTGGTTTTTCATATTCTTGATTAAGATGCTGTTGGATGATGTTATATTTTCAAAATGATGGTGCTTTTTGAAGAACCTATCTATGCAAGGCATGTCTATGTCATTTAGGTCTCTTGCTACTATGACCTTCCAGTTTGGTTTATAGCTTGTGTTGAGCCATCTCAATATTTTTTTTAAAAAAATATGTCTCTTTGAGGCTTTCACTGAAGAGTAGGTACCTATTATCCTGAGATACTTTTTATGTAGAAATGTCAGGTCGAACATGACAGCTCTTTTCTCAACTATTTTTTTCTTTACAATTCTTCTTGTCAACTGATGTTTGAAAGCTACACCCACTCCCAATCCTTGTTTTTGGTTTGTATTAGTCCAATAGTACTCATATTCTTTAGTTTTCCAATGTTTTGTTGTGCGATTGCTTCCATTGATCTCAATACTAATTATAATGTTCCAGTTTTCTTCACACCATAACTCTATTCAGGATATCCTATTTATTTCTTGTTGATTCCTCTTACATTGGAGGTTGCAATCCATATTGCTAGTCCTTTTTCTATACTGTTTACTGTTTCTTTGTTAGGTTGAATTCTTTTTCCATTTCTATCTTACGATGTTTCCTTGTTTCTTAGTGTGTTACTCATTAAATTTAGTATTAATGCTATTGTTGACTGTCTGCTTATACTCCGATAGTTTCGAGTGTACACTGCATGTTAGCTTGCATATTTTCCATTATTCTGTTGATCTGTTATTGTCTTTCCCTAATATCTATTATTTCTTGTTCTTGGTTCAAGGTTTCTGTGCCTCCCAGGTTGTTTGCTAGTGATTTGTGCTTTTTCTTATCATTGCTATCTAAATACTGTTCCATCTTGTCATAGTATTCCTGGTTATATGCTTCTAGATTTATAACCCTTTTATCGAGGTCTGCTATTATCTTCTTGAGACTTGCCACTTCTTGTTAGATTGCTGTGAGCATCTCCATGATCTCTTGTATGTTTTGGGATTGTTTATATGCCCTTGTTGGTATTGTAGTTGTTTCTGATAGTTTTGTTGATTTTGGTCCTTGCTTGTCCTGTTTGCTGGTTTCTGATAACTTATGTGGCTAGCATATACAATGCTGGCCTCTTGTTGCTCCTGTTGTTTGGTAGCATCTGACTCTATAATCACCTGTTCTGGTAGGCTTTAATTTTCTGTAGATTTGACCATACTTTTCTATTTGGATATGGTTAAATTCTCTCTATTGTTTTTTCCTCTTCTTAATGGGGCAGCCTTTTGCTGGGTGTGTTGTTGCATCACAGATGGAACAGAGGGATGTATTGATGGAGACCAAGGTTATCATGGTCTCCCCAAGGGTGAAACTCATATTTTTCGCAGTGAGCAGGTCTTCTCTTATTTCAAAGCTTACCACTGCAAATTTCTTCAGTTTGTATCTTGTTAAGTGGGTATATGTGATATAGCATGTCCATGTTTTCATCTTGTTCAAGACTTGCTTCAGGTCCTATGCTATAATGCCAGGAGGTAGGTTGACCAGTTTTGCTGCGATGCTATGTCTCTCTCTCATTCAATCTGTTGATCAACTGGTATCGTTAATTCTGATCACATCTCCTTTGATGAGGATGCTATGTTTTTCTATGAGTGCCTCTTTGACTATCTCTTCCTCAAAGTTGATTGTAATACATTACTATAAATTTTGTATGTTTATACTGACTCCTGAGATACTGCTGAATTTGACAAAGTATTGTTTGATCTCGATAAGCCTTGTGTTTAGGGGAATATCCCAAACTACTATTGATTTGCCTTTCTCGATTGATTGTTTGCTAATCTGCATATGGGTGAGCTTATTGTCTCCTAGATTAGGTAATTCCATTCTCATCACGTCATCTGCTGCTTGTTGATCATCAAAGACTGCAATGATTCAGATTCACTCTTTTCCTTATTTACTGTGAATTGCGATGAGTCCTGTTATTAGTTAAGGGCTTTTGTAATATAAAGGATTTTTGCATCATTATTTGAGCCAGGGGTGATATTGGCATCAATGCTCACCTTGAAATTTTTCCTGCCATATCTGGTCTCCGAGTCGACTGGTGTTCTTGGATGTGGTTTGATACTTGGCTAGACTAAGTTGTTTCTTCGACCTACTATTGTCCAGGGTCTTCTTCCCTTTTACTGGCCACGTTTTCATATAGTTGTCTTATATCTTCAGTTCCTGAGATGTTACTTCTTTCTGTGTGGGGTTCAGGTTTTTTTTCACTTCTTTGTCTGCAGATAAGCCATACATTGGGGGATCACCTGTTTTACTCCTGGCTTCTTCCATCTGTTCACTTCACATTTGAGCCTTATGGATTGATTCCGTCTCTATTTTTATATTGATGGCACTGGGAGAAGGTGCTGCTACCGGTTCCTGAGCTTTGTTGAACTTGCTGCCTTGGTTTGTTTCTATTGCTGATAGTATTGGGATCTTTGTCTATATACTGGTAGACTTCTTGATATATGGTTGGTTTCAGAAGGAGAGGATTTTTTTACTTCTTCTTTCTACATGCAAAGTTCTTTCTATCTTTTATTGTTCAAGTTGTGAAACTTTGGAGTTTCTGTTTTTGGAAGTCATCTTCCCTATTGTCAAGGTTACTGCGTCTCAGGTGATCAGGAAAAAGTTTGGCAAGTATTTGAAAATAATGACATAAAAAAGACTAATTTCTACAGAAATGTTTGTTATAATATTGATTTATATAAAACTCTATTTCGTTGTTTGTTTTTGTGAAAATTTCCTTATAAAGAAAATTTATTTTTAAAAAAAGTACTATTTGAGAAAGAGTTTTTACAATTGTGACTATATTAAATACACAACATTATCACTAATTTAATTATATAGATAGTCAAGTATACTAAAATGAAATTATTTTATATCCCTAAAAATTTATATACACTAAAAAGAAAAGGTTATGCAATAATTTACATCTCATTAGCACAAGATCTAAATAATATTTTAAAATAGCATATATTTATTCATAAATATAAATTTATTTGAAGTGTTATAGAGTGTTTCAAACAAGAACAAAATTATTTTCAAAAGAGACAAGATCATAATAAAATCTCAAAATTTGATATTAAGCCTATACAAATAGTTAGACAACAAATTAATAAAATAGGAAAAACAGATATAGATACAATACAAAATCAAAATGGACAACTAGGTTGACAGTAGAATATAGTTAGGATATAGATACTGATAAAATAGTTATATTAGTTTTAAAAAAATAAAATTTATATAAGAGTGACTATAAATCAATAAACAAAGCTAAAAAAATTGCACCTACTATAGCAACAAACAGTTATAGGGAGCAATTTAATAAAAAAAAACTATTTTTTTATTAAAAAATCTAATAGTAAAAGTGACTCAAATATCAAAGATAGAAGTTCTGACTCTTGATAACTGATTTTAATCAATTTAAACAAACTTAACAATAGAATTAGTAGAATAAAATATTTATTACAAAAACTTTTTAAACCCAAAAGTAAAAAAGGCATTATTCAATTATAATAGCTATATTAGTTTAACCATAATATCCTAAAGAAAAATATGATTTTCAAAGAAAATTATTGCTTTTTTCTAGCAAAGAAAACTATACTATTACACCTATTATTTAACAATATACTCTTTTATGAATTCACTACAATCTCTTTTCAATTTTTAAATGACTTGTTAACAACAATTAAGTTAAACTTAATAAAGATTAAGACTTATATAAAATAGATAATTATAATTAGTCTCAAGATAATATAATAATAATTAGTACTCACAATTAAGAAAAAAAAACTCTTTCCGCTGATCCTAAATTTCCTTAAAAAATTTCCTTTTTCGGTAATTTTCTTGGAAAACCCAGAA
>CAJVPT010007135.1:0-10343 GCA_910592055.1 Acaulospora colombiana
AATGCCATGGTAAAAGAATTGGAAAAGAAGCAAGAAGATGGATCAAGAAGTTGCAAAGTACAACTTGTAACCAGTTCTGAAAAAAGGTTTGGAATGCAAGATGTGAAAGGATGATAGAATGGAAATGATTACAAGGAATCCAAAAGAAGAATAAAATAAAAAGACTTCCTAACCTTTCAGGTACCAAAACTATATAGCTGGAAAGGAAAACTCCAATATTGAAAGAAGGAAAATTAGAAGATAAAGATCTAAAAGATATTTTATTAAGAGGGGTTAGATTTGGGATGAGATGGTTGGGTTTTGAGTAATGTCAGAACTTAAAGAGTGATTTGCAGTAGTGATCTGCAGGCAATGATATTAAGAGTTGAAAGAGTTTTTACTTGAACTTCTAATAGAGCGATAAATCACTTCCAAAGTTGCATTTAGAGTAGTAATTACAAAGACGAGTGAGCTAATTAGCATCTTTCTAGCTTTAGCAATTCATGTTATATGTACAGTTTACAAATATTTAATAAAGCACACATAATTAGCCTGATAGAGGATTAAAAAAAAAAAAAAAAAATTAATGTCATATCAAGGATATAATTATCTATGGTTAAGTTAATTCTTAATAAAGGCTCACATTTAATACCAGTTGCGATTTAAATAAAAAAAAAAAAATTAATGTCATATCAAGGATATAATTATCTAAGATTAAGTTAATTTTTAATAAAGGCTCACATCTAATACCAGTTGCAATTTAAATAAAAAAAAAAAAAATAATATATTATTTCTTTTAAAATAAATCATTCTTTTTGAAATTCAATAATTATTTTATATTAGTATACATATTATTATGATCAAGATTTCATTTTTGATATATATAATTTATTTAATAATTTCTTTTTTAAAAGTTTTTTGAAATACCAACATCTTATTAAAATATACTATCATATTATAATTTTATATTTTGTCATTTACTTTTTTTTTTTATCTATTTTTTAAGCAGATGAAATATTAATAGAACTTTGTATACATTGGTCTCTTGGAATTATATCAATAGATAGATAGTAAAGATATTGAAAACTATCAATATTCTTTATTGTAACTTAATAAATGATACAAGCTTAATTAGAAAAGTTGCTTTATTAATAAATATAATATTTTATATTAATTTCAATAAAGTTGTTTTGATTATTTTTATTAAAAAAAAAATTAAAATTAATATAAAATATTTTCATTTAATCATATATTTAGATGTTATTAGAGTTTTAAAAATAAAATTTTGAAATCTATTAATGCAATTAAAATTAAAAAAAAAAATCAAATAAGATTATAATTAATAGATTAGAAAAATTTTTTTATTATTCTTATATAGTCAAATATTGTAATTAACTTTTAATGAATTTGAATTGAAAACTGTTATTTAATAATATTGAACATTATCATTTATATTATGAATTTATGAATTAATATGTAAAGATTTTTAAAAATACTGTAAATTCAAAATTAGATATTAAATCCGAATTAGATACTAAAATTCAAAATAATATTTGAAGTACCTTAATAATTGATTAATATAAATATTTTCTATTAATATTCCTTTAAAATATCAATCAACCATTTTATTTTTAATTACAATCATTGCTTTGATTAATTAAAATTTTAATTTGAAAAATAGGATGTTTATAAATTTTTTGGGCAATATACTGTATATACAGTATATATATCGATTTATTTTATAAAATAGAAAGTTTACATTCACTATATACAGAAATTAATTTTTATTTTACGTATTGATCAAAATATTGATTTTTGCAATTTTAAAAAGTAACAAGGAACGTTACGCCGCATTCTTATCTAATTGCTTCGGTCAGTAGTACCGATTTCTTATACTGTAGATACAAACCTTTAATTGTGGTTATCTATAAAAGTTTCACATATCCATATGAAGGCACTCGAGTTATTTTTACCGTTTGATCTCTAAACGAGGAATCAGCACGCTCTTATAAAGTGTTTTTGAACACGTATGTGTATTTTCCGGATTTTCCGCAGTTTAAAATATCAAAATGTAGCATTGTGGTGTACCTTCTATTATCGCAATACACGATAGGTCGTCTAAAGGTACAGCTTTTCCCGAAGAAATTACCCACATATTTATGCCGAATAAGTAGATATCTGATTCAAAAACTTCAGGCGCTATATACAGTATGTCAAAATTCCGTAAACATCACTGCCCTCCACACTGTTCAAAAAACTGGTTTTTTTAAACTTTAAAATAGAATTTTACTGTATAATAAATTTATTAATAAATCCCAAATAAACTTTAATAAATAATTTTTTGCTAGAAAGTCTCGGTGAATAAGGTTTTTCGAATGAAGATCAAAGAAATACAGTAATAAATTCAACTTCCTTTTCCATTCCTTATGTGCCACGGAATTAAGATTTTCACGCAAACATCACTTCTGTGCATAATCCATAACAAGCATATAATCGCCCAAAGCACTGTTCCGTGATATCCCATAGCAACTTTATATTTATAAAACATCGATTAGAAATGTAAACGCGAAAGTTCTCAAGATTATTAATAAAATAGATTAGTTTTACTTACATTTTATACCACTCCAATTCCATTTCGATAAGAAACTGCGAGTATAAATGCCCTTCAGCATCACCCATCTCGGTCGATTTTCGATAATATTCCAGTGCTTCATGATCATTCTTTTCGACTCCAATTCCTTCACATTCCTCATATCAGCAGATTTTTGGTAATATTCGAATGCCTCATGTTCATCCTTTTCAACTCCTTTACCGCAAAGCCAACATTATGCGTCCCCATATCTCAGCAGATGTTCGAATGCCTTATGTTCATCCTTTTTAACTCCAGTTCCATCGAGATAGCACTCGCATCTCGGCTAATTTTCGATAGTGTTTGATGTGTGTTCCATATGTGTACCATCATCTCGACCACTTTTTGATAGTGCGTTTAACTCCAATTACATTAATACTTGAAAGTCATTTATTTCACTTTTCAAAACTTAATCAATTACAGCATATCATCATTTCTTCTATTTTATTTTAACATAAATCACACGACTATGAATTTAGAATACATTAAATTTGAGAAAAAAAAAAAAGAAAACCATGCTTTTAAACGAGATAAGGTGTTATTTTATTCGATGTTCCCGGGATATTCTTCATCGGAAAAATGTCAGTAATCCCCTTCTCCATCGACAAATTTTTTTATTTCCGAATCAATCTCCTTCAGCTTGCGTCTCTCATGTTTTAGAAGTATCGAATTCTCATATCGCTTCGTCATTCGAGCCTGATACGGGCTGCGCCACTCGAAGGGGTGACGAAGATTGTCTTGTTTAATTTTCTGCTTACTTTTATCGTCAGCCTTCTTTTGTTGATTTCGATTAAACTTTTGTCGGGAAATCATTGTGGTTTGCCTAGTTTTTCGGATCTCGAGGGTGCATACTTGTATGAAATTCCCTTCATTGTTTCCTTTTTAGGTCACTGGCTACTTGCATGAAATTCTCGTCATTATTTCTTTTTTAGGTCACAGATAACTTATTATTAAATAATCGTGAACAACGTTACTACAATTACAAGCCATTATCCGATACATGCGTTTTTCGAATATGAATTAAATCCCGTAGCCTTTACAATTTAGTGGGGAATATCATTTTAGGGACAATAAACATCGGATGTAAATCAAATGTGTAACACATTGCGATCATTTAATACATTATTTTTCAAATGTTTGATTTGCGGCAAACGGTGTCGACCAATTGATAGGCGTCTGAAATATTCAGAGGACGGTTTAGCATAAAGAAAGTTGACGATGGTCGAGGTTCTTATGCCACGGGTAATCCCGGGCCACAAGTTCCCAGATGATACGGTCCAACTCCACGCGTAATAACTAATACACAAATATTCACCTTGTGCTCGCACATAGACCATACAATAGGGATTCGCTGATGAACCCGTTGTGTCAGCAAAAACTTCTCTCCGGTCAACCTAATTGAATATTCGTTAAGAAAAAAAAAGATCATCATCAAAAAAAAAAAAATCAAACTCGCATCGATGTGGAAATAAGGATGATCACAGGTTATACAACCTCGGTCACATATGAATCATTGTATTTTAACCAACGACACTTTTTGAAATCATAAATATATATCCAATAATGACCAAACGTCGCTTGGCCTGAAGATTTACGTCAAATGAAATTAGTTGCCGAAATCAAATCAAACCAATCGATCGACAGAGTCGCTCACCGCTGTGTATAAATACTGCATGCAAGCGATATTCGCATTGCCTCAGATCAGCATACTGTTGCTCCAATTTAGACCTCAGTAAACCGATCCTATATTCGTGATCTGTAATTTTAAACGCGATTTACCGTCACCCTGAAATTTAAAAGGTTAAGGTTAAACGTAAAGTACAATCATAGATACCTCCAATCTTTGAATAAATTTGTTCACTTTCGCGCCTTATTTCCGACAATTGACGTTCGGAATTCTCATCCATTATGAATTCGGGATCATCGTATTTCATGGACTGAACAAACTTCACCGTGGATGTAAGCAAATCGGTAATGGGCAATGAGGTTTTCTACGTAAAAGGATGGTGCAAATTGATATGGTGGTTCGCGTGCCAAGATTTTTTTTTTTACTTTCGACCCTCCATGCTAACCTTATCACATGACAATGCCTTGAGCTCTTCTTGCAAAGAGTAGATTTCCTGTTTAAAAGAATGTGCTTCGGCAATTCTACTGCGTAACTGTTCTCGATTCGCGTCCAAGTATCTGTCAAGATATATCGTTTCTTCGAACCGAAGGTATGCATTGGATTTATAAATGTTTGAGGTAGATCTGTCGAACTGCACCCTCTGAGCGTTACGGAAATCAAGAATGTGAACCCATATCCATCCACCAACTCTTTGATTCAGGTACGAATAGTAAAGAAGGAAAAAAAAAATCACCTGCACTTGAATTTGTAGTATCGGCGGCGATGTCACAAGTGTGATTTCTCTTTCCGCCTGAGTTCCATTAAAGTCCACCTGACAAAGAAAAATAAACAAATAGATAAATATCGATTGTTCAGTACATCGTGATGCCACTGCAAAGAATCCTCGAGAAACGAGAGTCAAGCATTACGATAAATTCACCGTTGATGTGTCAAAATAAACGTCGAGTCCGTCATACAAGTCACGTCCTTCAGCAACAACAACCAAGTGGCATATCAAACGTTAAGGAGTCATATATGTTACATATCTATCTACCTATGTAATCTATTTCCCGCGGTCATGTCACCGCAACGCACTTGAAAAAAATTTTTTTAAACTTCTCCAAGAAAAGGATATTAAGTGATTGAAGGGTTCTTCCTTTACATTTTCCACAGTTGACCCGGTGTTTGGATCTTTGTAGCGGAGAATTTGTTTTGAATTTCCGTAGAACAAGCTAATTCACAGAATAAATGATTGCAAATCTTATTGACTTAGGATGTAATATCGTATGTTGTAAACGGTGCAGAGAACCATCAAGGATAAATAGAAACGAACCTTCTCACAATGTTTTGTTCGTTCACGTCCACCGTAGATTTCAAAGCAGCCTCCAGTTGAAACATAACGTTATCCATGCACTCTGCATAAGGAGAGTCCTACAAATTATCCAATTGTGTGCGTCCAATAAACGGAAAACTCTGAATTCTCACAAACCTGTAACGTCCTGTTGTTTGCCGAATAACATTCCGGATACTTTCTTTAATTTATCTTCCTTGTTATCACCATACATTTGCTCGTCCAAATGATTATTTTCCCTTTCCTTTCCTTTGTAGAAATTATTATCATCGTTCATAAATGTGTCTGCCGTTTGGAAGAATAGTTCCGTGCTTGCAGTGGGTAGAGCCGTTCCGGATATTATCACAGTCTCTGATTCATCCATTCCATTATTTAAGTCAATGAGATCCGTTGTTGATAACGGGTCAGTGGCGCGAGTTGATGAAGGACCCGGACTTGAATCATCAATCTGCATGTCAACGGAATTGACCGTCGTATCCATGGGGGACCTTGATGATGATTCTTTTGGATGTTCCTCGTCGTTTTTGGCATTCACGAGCGCCAAATAAGCTAAATCAGAATTTGGCGTGATGGATGTATGCGATGATTGTATCAAATCTTCAAAAAGATTGCGCAAAAGAGTGACGACTACACACGTGTCATAGGTTGATTGTGAAGGGGTTAGATAACGGTATCAATAAAGTGCGATCCATAGAACATCAATGAACCTTCAAAATAATAAATATTCATTATTCACATTTCCGGGCTCTTTCAACTTCAATTTTGGAGACCTTCCTTCCACCAATGGTCACGGTTTCCCCCCACAGATCCAACAAATCAGCGGACACCGAATCTGAGTGCAAGACCGCTTCCCGTAAATTTCGAATAGTGAAATAATACTGGAAAAAAAAAAAAAACTCAGTCAGATTCCCCGAGAATAATTCTCATCTGCCGTGTTTGTTCGTACCCACCTGTAACAACGAATTAAGATAACATGTGTTCCCAATATTATCCAATCCTAGGGGCCTGCATTAAGAGATGCTGAAATCAGTAATAGAAATAAATGATAAATCTCGTAATGCATTCAAACGTCTACTCACATGTCTGAGAAATAAAAATTATTCACTTATTCAAGAATAATAATCAAATTAGAGAATGAGGCTTAAAAAACATCTCAACAAAATCTCATTGAATATTATTCCTACCGTGGCGTGCTTCTTCCTCCCGTAGGAATTCCTGGATTTTCTGACTGCCCCTATATTTCCCAATTATGGTCAAAGCATCACGCTGATTCTTTCTTTTCAAAGGGTTCTCAGAAACCTGTGTAAAAAAGTTTATACGATCAGTAACCATTATGAGATCTCGAGGTTATATAAATATCTTGACACTTAAAGAAGAATGTAAACCATCATAATTACATGTGAATTATATGCTGAGATCAACATTTCATCATCAACGATTCTGTCACTTGACATTTCCTTATATGCATCATTGACATCACTCATGGTAAAATTACCTGATATTTCATTTTATTTCACAAAAATTGAAATAATGAGACTCCGAATGAAAACATTCAACAAAATGATGAGCACTATAAAATTCTGTCCCTATTTTTTTTTTATGTATTACCCTTGGAGTTCTCCATAGCCAATAATTCACCGAGCGTTTCGCTATTCTTGTCACTAAAGAGATCGAGCACGACCTGTAGATAATTGGGTGTTTTTTCGGGATTCTCAGAAGTAGCAAGTTTGTAGGCCCAAACTAGAATCCCATCATCCATATCTGATAAACATCCCAATGCCGAATAATTTGGCGACGGCTGGATTGATGAAGGATCAAATGTTCCAATATCATAGGTGGCGTATTGTTTTTTATCTTTTTTACGAGTTCCCAAAGTGTGATGTTAAGTCAAATGAGTTCATGAGATTTGATAATCATTTAGTGCCAAAAAACTTTATTGTTACAAGTACATTGTATCCCTAGAATTTTGCTCAATTTTGCCCATGGACGTATCTTTACTTTTTGATTCGAGAGTTCCAGTTCTATCATTAATTTTCAGGACGCAACTGATTAGTCTCGGTTAGTAGAAGTATTGTGATTTGCCCCAAAAGATTAATGAAAACAAAAAACGCCAGTAACTCACTAAAATCAAATTCTAATGATTGCAAATCTAATTCCTCGGACACGCGTTCGAATCGTGCGCGAGTCTCGTCGTTAAACGGAGGTGGTCTATACTCTACCTTTTCAGGCCCTTCTTCCATCGTATAACCAAGCTTTTGAAAAAAGGCCCAGCTAAAGGTGATAAACATTTATTAGCATATCGGGGAGAGGAGGAAGTGGATGAATAATGTACACCAACCTCGATTCGTCGCGCCCGATCTGCTCCGAAAACGCAGTTCCATCCACATTTAATGGTCGTTGTTGACCTTCCTCCAAGAAATCTTTAACAAGTCTTGTTAAACAATTTATTGTTCTAGAATAAGATAAATTGCCCTTCATCCTGTTACTCGAAAGATTGCTAAAGATCGGTATTCCGACGATAGGCTCAATAATTTCAACTTCGACGGCAAAATTACATAAACAGCAAGACGAGTATACGCGTGATTCAGTTGCGTCTCGAGTGTGAAGGTGGTGTAGGGAGTTCTCATAGTTAGTGGCGCACGTTCCCTGCCCATCGTTCATCGCATCAAGGTTTTCGTTTGAAGTGGTGAGCTTGAATCGCTTGTGGCACGATATGCATATAATCCCAACGACATTTTCACTCCCATCTTCGAGCACCGGGGATGAATAAAATTTGTGTGTATGATTTTTTTCTGGATGACGTGTCAACGCCATAAGCCAGGCAGGCGGGGTTTTCGCGCAACCGGAAAACTCGGTAGGACGAGGAGGAAGAGCAGGTCTGGAATCTGTAAAAAGAGAAAAAAAAATATATATATATAAATGTGAATTCAGTCGATCCTCGGCGAAAAGAACGGTGACATTTGACGGTGGAATACAAGATCTAACCTTGCTGAATGGCCATTTCAAACTCGCTGAACTTTTTGACAAATATTCGATGATCGTTAATATAATGGTAGGTATATCGCTAATAACAAGTCAGTAAAGATATGAGAGACAAGGTTAGAGTTGATCTAGAGAACGTTAGATTAAAATTTAATATCAACTATATACTTAAACAATCTTCGCTCAACTAAAAGGCGATGATTTTTGCAAAACACCGGTCGCTAATTATTTTTCCACTTACGTAAGTTAAAAAAAGTAAAAGCACATTTGCTCGGGCACTATACAATTTATTTTATCTCTTGATTCCAATTCTCATTGTTTATTATTATTTTTTTTTTTTTTGACGTAAGCCCGTTCGGATAAACTGACCGATCTGCGTTATGGTGTTATGGTAGTTTCTTGTTAAGCATTTTATCACGTGATAGAAGCAATAATCATTTAAGTCAGATTAGACTGGTAAAATATATTTATTTTGTTTATAGACTACTTAATACAAAAAAAAATCTTCTATCAGGTTAATCATGTATTCTTTATAAACATAATGTAGGTTATATTGGTTATAGTGTTATTAAAGCTAAATCATTAATTAATCTACATATCTTAGTTTGTTATCAAACTTTAAATACAACTTTGAAAATAATTTGTTATTTCATTTATAGTTTAAATTACTGTAAACATTATTGCCTGCAATTTACTACTGCAAATCACTAATCAAATTTTTATTTAAATATTTTTTTTCTATTATCTTTTTTTATTTTTTATACTCTTAATCCTTATTATATAAAACTTTATAAATCTCTTTATTTTATCTTTTTAAAAAATTTCTTGAATTTTTTCTTTTATTATTATTTGATTATATTCTTATTTAAACTTTTTTCTAAAGTAATTAAAATTTCTTTTTAATAATAAAATATTTATTTTTTAACTATAATCTTAATCTTTTTTTTTTTTTTTTGCATTCTAATTACTTAATTTCTATTAATGGATTTCTTTTAACTAGTTTTATATTAAAACTGTTTATATTTTAATTTTTCTTAAATACTTTTTTATAAGTTTTATTGTTTATTTTTTTATATTTACAGGTTTTTCTTTGTTTTATGAAATTTTTAATATATTACATTTATTTTTCTTAATTAAGTTTCTTTAACTATATTTTTATAAATTGATATTTTATAAAATATTTTATTGAAGAAATAAACTTAAAAACTTTTTTATAAATGCTAATCATTATTTTCAAAAAGTATTTTTTCAAAACTTTATGTTTTAAAATAATAAAACTTCAAAATGTTTTTTAAAAATACTTGTTTTACTTAACAGTAGTTATACAGTATTTTATACTTTTTATTTGTTTTTTTTCTATTTAAAAATTTTTTATTTAAGAAGTTATCAATAAAAAAGCTTTTCTAGAAAAAAAAATTAAATAAAAAAGTTCACATCTTTTTTTTTTATAGAGATCTCAAGTTTAAAAAGAAATATGAATCAATAACTTTATATAAATTTAATAGATTGATCTCTATATAGAAAGAAATAGTTTCTTTATAAGCATATAATACTTTTTTCTTAATTTTTAAATAAATTTTATTTACACTAGATTGATCTTGAATTTTATATTATATTAGATTTTGAATGAATTGATTGATCAAAATTTGAAATTGTTTGTTTATAATTAATAGAAATATAAATAAGAATATATATAATATAAATATATTTTTTGAATTCTATAAAAACTTTAAGTTTATTATTAGTCATGTAATCTAATTATACAAGTAAATAAATATACTGTAAACTATGATCTT
>CAJVPT010007136.1:0-10341 GCA_910592055.1 Acaulospora colombiana
CTAGCTTAGTGGACTCCTCATATTTTTTAAGTAGTGTAGTCCTTTAACTAATAATGTATAATGACGAGTTAGTCGCTTTGTGAAAGTCTGTAAAATATTTAGATATTTCTCAATATCTTAATAAAGACACGCCAATGCGGCATGATTGCGGGTTAAAAAATATATATATATATATATATATATATATATACTGTATATATAAGAACTGAATATTATTATTTTTGAAAATAATATTAATTTCCTAATCATTATGTTCATTTATATAAAAATAGTTTTAAAGATTTTTATT
This sequence comes from Acaulospora colombiana, assembly GCA_910592055.1. Classification (NCBI taxonomy): domain Eukaryota; kingdom Fungi; phylum Glomeromycota; class Glomeromycetes; order Diversisporales; family Acaulosporaceae; genus Acaulospora; species Acaulospora colombiana. The sequence goes on from CAJVPT010007136.1 coordinate 290, forward strand.
AGATATAAATAAATTATTTGTTTTTTAAATCTTCAGATTAATATAAAATAAGTTACAGTATACCTTAATTCTTCTTTGAAAATAGAAATAGTTATAAATATAAATACTCAAGATTTTGTTATATTTTTAAAAAATAGTTTTAATTTTTAATATATATAATTATAATCTAGTTCAATTAATATAACAATCATAGTTTTTTTTTTTTTTTGTTCAAAGAATTTCTTTTTTAATAGAAAGTAAGAATTTATTTATTTACTTGTATATGAATTAATATAAAGCTTTTTACTTCTTTATTATTAATCATTTTTTATATTGTAAAATATCTTTTTTTTTATTGAGATTAAAGATAGTTTAAATATTGTTATTAAAAAGATCTTTCTTAAATAGTTACATATTCTTGAACAAGCTTGAGATATCTTAAAGAAAATCTGTTTTTTTTTTCAATCTCTTTTAATATATTAAATAGAAGTATTTCAACTTTTTTTTTTTTTCCTCTGTTAGATTAATTATGTGTACTTTATTAAACATTTGTAAGCTATACATATTAAATAAAATGTTAAAACTAATTCTCTAACTAATTCACTCATTTTGGTTATTTTATCACTCTAAGTATAACTTTGTAAGTGATTTTTTGCTCCATTAGAAGTTCAGGTGAAAACCTTTTCAATTTATAATATTATTGTCCACAAGTTACTACTGTAGATTACTCTTTTGAGCTCTGATAGAGATCAAACCCTAACCACTTCATACTATACTTCATACTATTTAATAAGATTTTTTTCAACTTTTTGTCTTTGATTCTTTTTTCTTCATATATTAACTTTTTACTAAATCAGCTTTCTATACTCTTGCACTTTCTTTTTTGGTCCCGTAGATATAATAGTTTCTTAATCTTATTATATTTGCAGATTCCTGATATCTGTTCTCACTCAATTACCTTTTTATATCTCATACTCCATATTTTCTTCCAAAAGTGATTATATACTTTTTTCTGCATTTTCATTATCCATCTTCTTATCTCTTTTTCAATTCTTTTATTACAACACTTCAGATCAACTATTCTTACAATTAGATCTTCCTCTATTAGTCCCATATAGAGGCTGAATGTATTCTGACTGGTTTCTAAGATTTTTTCCACCAATTTTGCTATTTGTTTATCAATTTCTCCTATTTCTATTCTATCATCTATTATTAAGTTTAACTCTTTTTTTCTTTTTTTCTTTTTTTTAAGAGCTTTCTGAATTTTTTGATAACTCCTTCTATTCCTTTTTGTCATGCTTCATTCCACTGAGTTTTGTATGTTGAATATTTTAGCAAGTATTTTATCATTTCTTCTTTCTGACCATACATAATATATTTCACTTGCTTATACAGATCTGATTTTCTTAGGGCTAGCTTAATTAACATTGATAGCTTATCATTGATCAATTTAATGAGAAAGCTTTTGTTTTGTGAGCTCTTAAAGAAAGTGTTCCATGTATATCTATTCTTAAATTGTTCTTATACTAGATTTCTATGTATTTGTGTTGGTTTTGAATTTATTGATCACATATCTTTTCAGTTCTACCTTGAGTTGTTCATTGATAGGCTATTACTTTATTATTTATTTTTTTAATAGCTTGTCTTTTGAAGATATTTAGTACTATATCTTACCATTTAATTTCTATAATGATTTTAAATAAAACTAAGTTTTTTCATTTTATTGTTGAAAACCTTAGTGCTTTTTTGGCAAGAGCATCTGCTTCTTCATTATACTGAATGTTAGAGTGTGTCTTAACCTTAATAAGCTTAAGATTCAACTTCTTTTTTTTTACAAGATCCAATATACATACCCACAAGAATCAGTTTTATTCTTTTAATTATCTTTTATGGATTATTCTGGAATCCTTCTTTTCTATAGTTTTCTATTTTGAGATACAGGCTTGACTATCTGTAAAGATCTTGATCTTGCTATCTACTAGAGTTATTAGTAGTATAGTTATTATTACTACTAATTCTGCTCTAGTGAATAAAGACCAATTGTTTACTTCAGTTTGAAATTTGCTTTCTTTTCCTGTCTCTCCTATCTGTATCCAAGCTGCTCTCATTTTCATGTTTATATTTCTATGGTTTATAAGAGACCCATTGGAGTAGAAGGTCATTGGTTCTTTTCTTTTCATATTATATTTAAGTATTTCGATCAGATGAGATTAGTAGACATCTTTTTTAATATGATCTTTAATGATATTTATTTTTCAATTTTCTATTTCAATCTGTAGTATTCTTTCATTCTAAATAGTTACTTTGTTGCAACATATTTTTCTATATATCATTTCTTCCAATACTTCTTTAAGACTTGGGATTTCTAGTAATTGAGCTTTTATGATAGATTTTCTTGCATTGAGATAAGGAAACATATGTATTTTCTCTATACTTGTTTTAATTATACATTATTCTTCTATCTTTGTGCCTTCTATACAATTTTGATACTAGGTTAGTTTTGATACCTAGTTTTTAACTGGGCTAATATATTCAAAGTACTTTTTTTTAAGCTGTCTTTAAAATTATCTAGAATTAATTTTTTCCAAATTATCTGTTGCTGCTGAAATTTGTTTCTTGTGATCATTCAGAGTTTCAGTTATTTGTCAAAGTTGAAGTTAAGATTAGGATATTTTGAACTCTATTTTATTTATTTTTTTTTTTAGGATTCTATAAGCAGTTTTAATTTATTTTTCTGAATTATATCAGTTATAGATAGATACCATTCTGGAATGGATCCTTTGTTTGTTTTTTGTAAGAGTTGAAGTATTTACCAGTTTCATATTACACTTGTTTTATAATCAACTAGAGGATTTATATATATTAGTTTGTTGTTTTTAAGTGATAGGATTGCTTTTTTATATTCTTCCATTAACAAATATTCTTTAATTGGACTGTTTCCTTGATTTTATTCAAAAATATTATTCTATTTCCAACTTTGAAAGATTATATCGTATCCTTGGTCAGCTTCAGTACTTGCAGTAAGAAGTAATCCTTTCCTGGAAAATTATTTAATGAGTTATATATAAATATATTGATAGGTTTCTAATATTTAACTTATGCTTGCTTGAGTCTAATAATTGTTGTGGTTCCAGCTATTCCTGGGTCATTTAATCTATTGCATAGTCCTATTATCTGACTTTCTTTCTGTAACATCCAAATACTCTTTAAATTATAAATCTTGATATGATATATTATACTTTTTTTTTTTTTTAATTGCCAACTCAGCTATGTTTATTAGCGATAATAGAATAAAATTCAAAATACATTGAAATTATTACAACTATTAAAAAAGGCTATTAAACTTCCTAAAACCTAAAAGTTTACTGAAATGCATGTTGCTGCTCCAAACCTGGGGAGACTAATATAAAATTACTCTTAAACTAGTGTAAGAGCAAAAAGAAAAAACACCAGGGCACTGCTGGACAAAGACCTAAATTTTCTCTACTACCGACCATCCACTGAGGCTAATACCAAGGAGAAGTCAACACCTACAGATTATCCACTGGAGTACTGTGTCTCTTAATCTTTAAAAGGGAGAGAGGTGAACTTCTACTATATCATCTTCTTCTTTCAAACAGGAGGGGGATGGTTTCAGAGGCCAGCTTTGTTAATACTATCTCATTTGGGAGTCTGCCTAGGGGACTACTCATTCAAAGATCAGATGGAACCTATGGTCAGGAGGGTGCCTTAAAACCTGTGAGGGGGTTGATGATCCAATCCTAAAGATAATATCAGCTTTAAGCATAAGCTGCTTATTTAAAAAAGGCACAACTCTTTCAAAGTCAGGCTAAGTCTTTAGGGAATCTTCTAATTTGGTGATAGTTTCCAACAAGTACTTTCACCAAGAGTAAGATTGGTGGGTACCACTGACAGTTGAAGTGGCCATACTTGAGGGGGAGTCATATTGAAAGTCTTAATATTGGTCCTTAGTTTCTGGTCCTCCCACAAACCATGAATCAGGAATAAAAAACCCGCCGGCTGGAAAAAACCTCCTGTTCACTTGACTATCAAGAAAAGGTGACTTCAATACTATAAACGGTTGAAGTATCTTATGACTTTTGCTATGGTCGGATGAACTCTTTCGATTTTATAAGAGGATGCAGTTTCAACAGATAGGCCTAAGCATATACAGTCCTTAAAGTGCTTATACTGGATTAAGTTGATGATTGCAATGAAAGCAACACCTATCTGCAAGGGTAGTGATACAAAAAGGAACATGTGAAACACGTGTATATCTTGTTTATCTTTTGTTACTGATGGCATTATTCAACTCCAAATCTCTAGCCAATGAAATTCCAGCAGATCTGGTGTAACCAAAAATTCAGGGTCAGATGGGGTAGACAAAATTCCTCCAAAAAACTGAAAATTTATTTACACGCTTCAGGAAGCTTGGGGTCTAGTGAATTTTCTAAAGGACAAGACCACTGCGCATGGCATAGCCTTTGGCGAATACTCTTCCTATAAACCTGCCTGCCCTATTATAGAGTCTTGGAGGGGAGTCTTCAACCAAAAGTCTTCTTCCTAAGTATCCTTTCTTGCCATTAGGAATCCAGGTTCTACCTCATTCACTTTTGACTTGAAACAAACACTCAAGTCAACCAGAGGAGCGAAGAAAAAATGAAACTGGGTGGGAGATGCTTTGTAGTGTGTTTACAAAGTGTGTTTAATGATAGTATAGTAACTTTTATTAGTATAGAGGTATAAAACTTCTGACGAACATTGCTTTGGAATTAGTGGTAAAAATGATCAGTGGAAAGAGTATTTATTCCATTTTTGCAACATTATTCATTTTATTGAAATTATATATAAATATATATTATTTTGTTAGATATACTATATATATTATTCTTTTTGGTGACATTCTTTCCCATTTGATGGTGACGCAGCAAACACAGTCACAAAGCAAACAAATGAAAGAGATATATCTGCAAAAAGGCTCCTTCAGAGCTCATCTGACTGAACTACAACGAAGAAGACTTGACTAGAGGGTAAACCAAACACAGGAACCTTGTGCTTGGAACTCAAGAACAGAAGTCCAAAGACAAATCAAAACTTCCAAAACACGAGTCCCCACTGAAACTAAAACACACAAATGTGCGAAAAGGAAAATAGTGAAAGGATAATGCCCCACAACAAACTGTCAAAGAAGATGTCCCCACGCAAACTTTGTGGGGTGACCATATGGAAGAAACAAGCTTCACAGCATTAAGCTCGAACCCAGCATAAGACCCCAATCCAGATTTCAGTGAACGAAACCCACCTCAACCCCTGACATAACAACCCCTATACAGAAATGGTCAAGATGGCCAAGAAGATATGTATAATAACATGGAGCTCAAGGAAGATCCTGTGATGGATAGAAAGGATGGGAAATGGAAACAACAATGCTGTGATGACTTCAGAGAGAGGAGCCCAAAAAATGGAACATACAAACTGCACCCACAGTTCCCCTTCAACAGGAATGTTAGATATGGATATGAAAGGTTCAAACTTGATATTATCTGATAAACTCCTTGAAAAAACAATAAATCAAAAGCTAGCATATATATCCAAGGCTCTCAGCATCTCTGAAGACATAATTAGCATATGCAGTGAAAAAATTGCCAACCAGGAGTATATCACTACCTTATTCAGTAATTGGCAATTGGTTGAGAACGCAAGTAATACTCAACTACCCCAAACAGATAATCTCAAACTTGAACTCATATCAAACACTCCACATAGGATTAACAAGGAAAATAGTGTTACATCATGGGACATCCCCTTGGATACAACAGTTCATGAGCTCCAACAACTCTTTGCCAAACATGACCAGATCAGCAATATCACAGTATACACACAATGCATATAGCAATCTGCCACTATCACCTTCATGAACACAATAGATGAAGAGAAACTACTCAATAACTGGAGCATACCATGCAAAGCAGACTCCATCAGAATCTTTGATTTCCAATAGAACCTACATCAAATGAAGGATAGATGAAATTTCTCTGCCAAACTAATAAACCTATCACCAGGTATCAATGTCTTTGACCTTTGTCAAATCATTTAACAAGCCAAGGGCAAAACCTACTATATTCCATGAAGAATGAACTATAAACGAAAATGTTATGTAGTAATCAGCTTCGAATCAGAATATACTCTATACTAAGCAATAGAAACAAATTACAATCTAGAAAAAACCACTGTCAAATGGAATCCAATTGAGATGAAATTATGTGTGATCTACAATAATCCCAATCACCTAGTAAAAGACTACCATATCAAAGAATGGAGGTTACAATAGAATGAGTACAAACAGTTACAAGCAGACAAATATAGCAAACTCTATATGCATTACAAGTCAATCAAAATCTCAAATATTATACAAATTATACAAGCAAGAAATTTGAGAGAAACCAAACTAGGCTCCTATGCAGCTACAGTCAAAGCAAGAAATAAAGTGACAGAGCCACTCAAATTTAGGCAAAAAGCTCTCCAGAAAATCCTCAAATATATCCAAGAGCTAAAATAAGAAATCCACATAATCAAAGAGACAGTCGCAGATTTATATAAATGAATTGTAAACCTGGAAAACTAGGATAAGAACTATACTTCAAACATGAATAAAGATCTACAAGAAATCAACATTATCAAATATAAGGAACAAATAACATCAAACTCTACACAGAACATTCTACAACAACAACATCAATTACAAAAATTCATTGGCAACATGGATTAGACAATGATAGTATTAGTCAACACAATCTCTGATCTTATCCCTCACGACATAAGAGAAGATACCAACACCTGAAACTTTCTTTAATTATAAGAAACAACATAGATAACAACTTCAACAACAATGACAATATAGAAAACCCTAGTAACACAACCACCCAAAAAGTAAATATGAAACAACCAAAGAAGCAAAAGCCAACCAACTATTCTATAACACAAATACAAAATTAAAATAACAATATGGGAAGATACACAATTTCAAAACAACTCAAACAATATTCAACAAGAATACAGCAACGCTTTAATGATAAAAAAGAAGAAAACCCATTCTCACAATGAAATAGCACCAATTAACAAATAACTAATACAAACAAACTGTACTAGACAATCACAACACTCAATTGTCAAGGATTAACACAAGTAGACAAAAGAGAAATCTGGTTCAAAATATGGAAAAAACATTAATAGAATATAATTGTCTTAACAGAAACAAATGGATTAGGAAAAACACAATCATAGAAAACAAAAGCATATATATCCTGGTGGACAGTCAGCAAACCATTAGGGTTAGGAGTTGGAATAGCAATAAAAAAAGATATCGCAATATATGTGATCAATAAAATGAAACTAGAAGGTAAACTCCTTTGTATTGACTTGACCTTTTCCAAAAAACAATACTATAGAATCATAGAGATCTATTCACCTGCTCAACCAGGCAAAGAAAGACAATAGATCCAACAAAAAGTACTAGCATGGACCAGTCAACACAATAGTTCAAACTGGCACATGATCATCACTGGAGACTTCAATACCTATCCTAACCCAAGCATAGATAAATTCAATAAAAATCACAAGATATATACTAAAAAACATAACAAGTTTTTTGATACACTCAGTGAAAAAGTCTTCATCAACTCATACAGGTTTTACAACCCAAACAAAAATAAATAAATTTGATGATTAAACAATACTGCAAGCAGGATAAATAGCATTTGATACAACTTCAGACCAACATAGATATCAATAGATGCATATATCCATGATATCTGGAAAGATATTCTTGATACTGACCATCAAGTACAAACATGTATAATCAAATCTTAGCAACTAGTTAAGAAAAATAGAAGATACCACAGACCACATGGTAATATCAGATTTAGCTGAAACAGCACTTGTGCATAACAATAGAAAAAATTCACTGAGAAAATGGAAGAATTTGCAAATAAATGGCAGAATATTATACAAGATCAGTACAAAACAATTGACTAATGTTGGTATAGTTTTAGAAAAAAAATCCTTTGCACAACTAACAAACATATAGACAAAATAAAAGAATGACAATACTGACAATACAGAACAGTTCCATACAACAATTCACTTCTTCTCCTTCAGCTCAACAAATTAAGAAAACACATGGGGAAAAAAAATGAAAGCAACAGAAGAAAGGTCACAATAGAAAGAGAAATTGCAGTACTACACAAAGCCATAACTCAAACTGTACTACTTCCAGAACTGATAGCTATAACAGACAAGCAGGAATATAGACAAAGGTTGGATCTAATAATAAAAATGGAAAGGAACAAGTTCAAATAATACAGTGCTGAGAGAATCGCCAAGGACATCAAACAATTCAAAGAAACAAGAAAGTGATAGCTGAAAACAGATAAAAAAAGAATGATAAGGTCAATTCTGAATAACCCCAAAAGAAGCATAGTAACAATATGACTCATAGACCACACAAATGGAGAAAGACAAGTCATTGGTGAACCAGAAGCAATAAAAAATATAATTCGTCTACACTTTGAGTCATAGATCAAGAAGAGGAACATTCACAACCATAAAGCAACAATTTGGCAGCAAGAATACAACCCACTTGGCACAGTTTCAGAAAAATGGTATCTCCCAACAACTGCCCCAATCAAGAAGGAAGAAGTACAAGAAGTTATAGCAGGAATGAGCAAAAAATCTGTTTCAGGACTATCATACATAGTTTACAAAAAGTTAGAAGAAAATATGATAAACAATCTCATGCTTATATATGACAAAATAATAGAGAAAGAGTTAGTTCCAAAAGAATGGAAACAGAGAACAATCTACCTGATTCCTAAACTTAAAGACCGGCAGCATAATATCAATATCACCAGATCCATCCCACTACTGGAAACAGTAAAAAAGATTTTCTTCAAGATCATTACTAAAAGGCTAAACCAAGTATTGATTAAGCTTGAGATCTTGTCAGAACACAACTAGGCAGCACTTTCAAAGCTAAGTACAAAAGAACACATTTGCATAATTAACAATATACTAGAAAATGCATGTGAAAACAAAAAATCCTGCTACATGCTCTTTCAGGACATAAGCAAAGTATATAACATAGGCAATATTGAAAGACTCACTTTAACAATGGAGAGAATCAAAATTCTTCCAAAAATCATGAAACTCATAGAAGATGCATTTACAAATAGACAAAATAAAATAATAACCTTCTTTGGAGATATGAATCCTTATATAGTTCAAGAAGGAATTGACCAAGGTGACACAATTTTTCCACTAATCTGGAGAATATATTATGACCCCCTTATCAGCTATATAAGCAAAATGAAAGGATATCAACTGACTAACTGGGAAAATAAAAAATGCAACATAAATATCTCTATTGTAGCCTATATGGATAATACAACCTTCATAATACAAAATCAAGAGGACCTGAAGCTAATAACTATTGCTAGTAGTGCCTTCTACTACCTTAATAACATCACTGTGAATCCAACAAATCAGATCTTCTAATTCTCAATAGGCCAAAAGATCTATTTCTTTTTCAAGATCAACTGATACAACCCAGTATAAACATAGCAGTAGTCAAAGTTCTCAGTAGTGTTCACAATTTTGATCTGAATCTGATTGATCTGTGAATCAGATATGAATCAGATTAGATCAAATTTTAAAATTTTTAATTCGATCGGATTTAGATCAAATCGAATTTTAAATTTACAAAATTATTGAATTCAAATCAGGTTCAGATCAAACCCAAATCAAATATGCACCAGCCCATCAGTCTATATAAATTGTTATATAACTATTTAATTTCATTTAGATGAACTATCTAGGAAATTAAAATTGAACATTCTAGAAAATTAAAATAAAAATTTTTTTTAAAAAAACAATATAAAAAGCAAGCTAAAAAAAATTCACTACTTTGTTCTTCTTGATAATTTTTTAATATTTCTTTGCGATATTGTAGTTTTGCTGCTTAATTACTTTCATTGTATCCTTTGCTTTGCTAATTTATTTCTTTTAAAAATGGAATT
>CAJVPT010007137.1:0-10340 GCA_910592055.1 Acaulospora colombiana
AAAAGGCTAGGTCAAAATGAAAAAGAATATTTAAGAAAAATGTTAAACATTTTTCTAAAATAGTCAATAACATCTGCTGGTTGGAAACAAAGCCATATTTATTTAATAGCAAAACCAAAGCCATAGAAATGTGATCTCATAAATACAAGACCTATTGTATTACTAGAAATCATAAGAAAATATTTTATCAAAATTCTAATGAATAGATTAGAAAACATCTGCAAGCTCAACAATATTCTAAAAGGTCTGAGATTTGTGGGACTATCAAGAGAAAGTACAGCTGAACTGATTCAGATTCTCAATAACATTTGTGAAGATGCAAGAGAAAACAAGAAGGAGTTGTGAATACTTTTTCAAAGGTCTATAATACAATTAGCTTGGATATATTAACAAGGGTGATGAAAAGGATCAAACTTCCAGAAGGCTTCATTAAGATTCTAATAGGTCTGTTTCAGGATAAGGAATTCAGAATTATAATCAAAAATGGACTCACAAGATCAATAATAGTTGGAGATAAAATTGATGATGAAGAAACTATTTCATCTCTAATGTGAAGAATTTTATATGATCCTTTGTTATGTAAAATTCAAAATAATAAAACAAAGGGTTATGAAATATTGGTCACCTGGAATCCAAGCCTAAAAGGAGAAGGTATAACAAAAAATTGAAATCTAGGCATGCAGTTATTGCTTTTATGAATGACACTATATGGGTAGCAAGATTAAAAGAAGACATAAAAAAGATTTTGGAAAAAGCAAGAATCTTTTATAAAGCCAATGACTCTCAAATTAATAGTAACAAATCAGTACTAGTTACTATTAATAACTCTAATCACTATCCAGAAAAAGTCAAAGCAAGAATCAATAGTAAAACAGTTAGAGAGCTAGATAGAACTGAACACACAAGATTTTTGGGTAATTAAAAGACAGCAGTTGAATTAAAAGAGCGAATACTCAGAGAGATTAATACAATTACATGAGCCCTAAAGAATAAAAGATTGACTGATAAATAAATACTCTGTATTTTAAACAGGGTGTTGATATTAAGGATAAAGTTTCAGAAAACTCTTTCCGGTGATCCTCTAATCACACACAAAAAAGATGTTTGCAAGAAGTTTTTATGCTTCTTTGCTAATAAAGTCTTAATACTTTCATTAAAACAACTTGAAGTAGAACTTAAAGAGTCGCTTCTACCCTTTTCCTCTTGTTTATAAACCTCTTTACTCAAAAACATGACTTCAAGTGACCAAGAAAAGTCAAGTAACACCTTTGATACCAATAGCAAGAAAGTTCCCAAAGAAAGAAGAACTGACTGTGAAGTACCTGAAGGCCTATTTAATCTTTGAAGCGAGAGGAATATAGAGGTTTTTGATGATAGAAAGACTTATTTTTCCCCTTCCAGTCACTTGTGGGCCTCTTAGAGCTATCACTTTCATGGTTTTCTGGGGAATTTTGCCTACCTCAGTTTGATCCTGAATTTTTGATAGCACAAATCCTCAACAAATGTGATTGGCTGACATGAAACACGTCAGTTTTTGGAATGTAAACAAGCTTCTATTGGTCACACTCATGTGTCTCGATACATCATTGGTGATGTAGGAAAGAAATTTCTAGAAAAAGTGTCCCTCCAATCATGTATGTTTAACCTCCAGGAAACAATTATAATACCGAAAGGCAAGCGAATGGGTATGAAAAGAAGATTCAATTCCCATCTCTTGTTAAGTTCCTTAGGTGGTGAAAAGGCTTTCTTGGACAAAAGCTGAGGTCTCCAAGCTTCTATCCCGATTAGGCAAAGTTTTTGAAAAGATTTCTTTATCTCGAACAGGCAAACTCTTCCGTAATATGGCACTGGCCTCATTAGCGATAAGTGAATCTGTACATTGGAAGAAAGATAAGTTCTTCAAATGTTCTTCTTGAAGTCACTTTCAGGAATGGCTAAGTTTCTCAAACATCATGAAACTCAGAGAATATCCCAATCAGGCAAACACCTTTCGAGAGGAAACTGTAAAATGGAGCAAGAATCTTTTGGTGGGCTTTGATTTGCATTCTCCCTTCCTCTTTCCCAGTGCCAACTTTAGCAATTCATCATTTTTCGGGATAATCTATAGTGACAAACTGTTGGCAATGACCCTGGTAGACTTAGAGGCACTATTGCCAAGCTACTAGGAGAGTGAAATATTGTCCCCTAAATCTGACTTAGAGTACCTAGTTTAGACTTAGTTTTGTTTAGTTCAAACTAGCTTAGTGGACTCCTCATATTTTTAAGTAGTGTAGTCCTTTAACTAATAATGTACAATGATGAGTTAGTCGCTTTGTGAAAGTCTGTAAAATATTTAGATATTTCTCAATATTTCAATAAAGATACACCATTGCAATATGATTGTGGGTTAAAAAATAAAAAAAAAATAAATAACTTCTTTGAAAATATTTATCCAGGATTTAATTGTACTGATAATCTTGCAAGTAATTGAGTTATGTGAGGAGACCCTTCTTCTAGAAACTAATTGGCTAAATTACATAAAAGCAAATTAGAATTTTGAGAACCGTACTTTTCAAATTACTTATAAAGGTAAACTATTACTATAGGAACTATCCACTATATTGATACTTCCTCACATCTTTCACAAAGTAATAATAACTATAAGTATAATGAGAATAAACTTTTGGATAAAATTAAATATGAATCTGAAAGTAATCTTAATGAATAGAAGATCTATATATTTAATCTTGTTCTTGAATCAGAAAATAGAAATTCTATCATTTTTCTCACTAATTATCCTGAACCTGAGAAATCTATTCTTGAACTATCTACTGAAATCTTGATCAAGAAACAACAAGCTAAGGTTTAACAAATTCTATCTGATTATAAGAATGTCTTTGTTAATCATATCTCTAAGAAAGGCCAAACAAATAATCTAGAAGGACCATAGTAGTTATTTATAGTATTAATATTGAGGATGCTACTTCAATCAAACAGTAATCATACAAAGTCTCATCTAACTAACAGGAATTTATTAAAAAAGAAATTGAGAAAATACTATAGCAAAGAATTATCAATCCTATTACAAGCTTCTGATTTTCTTCTATTGTTATAGTACCTAAGAAAAATAATAAGCAATACTTCTATATTAATTATAGGAAACTCAATATAGTTACTGAAAAGAATGTCTATTTCATATTGATTGTTAATGACCTTTTGAAAACCTTCAATAGAGCTCAATGGTTCATCTGTCTTGATCTAGCAAGTGAATATTGACAAGTGGTAATAAGTGATAGGAATAAACACAAAATAGTATTCATAATAAAATATAGTCTATATGAATTCAATGTTATGTCTTTTGGTTTTTGCAATACTTTTGCAACTTTCCAGCAACTAATAAACAAAGTATTTGCTCCCTACCATAACAAATATATTAAAGTTTACCTTGATAACATTACCATTTTTTCCATTACCTTTGAACTCCACTGTTAGTATGTTTTTATTATCTTGGATGTTTTTAAGGAAGTCTCTTTAATGCTGAACTCTGAAAAATATTACTTCTTTTTATATAAGTAAAATTACTTGATCATATGATTAACTGTAAGAGAATTTAACCTGATGATGACAAAATTGTAAAAGTTAAAAAATTCTTAAGGCCCACTACTATCAAACAATTGAGAGGACTTCTTGGACTTGCTTCTTATTATAAGAAGTTCATCAAAAACTTCTCTTTTATTATCTATCCTTTGAATTTTTTTTTGAAAAAGAATATCCCCTTTGAATAGATAGATTATTATCAGCAAGCCTTTGAAACTTTGAAATGACTCTTAATCTTATCTTCTGTCTTGAGATCTCTGATTTCTTCAAGATCTTTTATCTTTATACTGATGTCTTTGGAACTGGTATTGGTATTGTTCTAATATAAAAGGACAAAAAAAAGAAGTATGCAATAGTCTATACTAGTCACAGTCTCAACAAAACTGAGTGAAACTATTCTGTTATTGAATTGAAATGTTTTGCAGTCATATGGGTTGTTGAACACTTTCATCAATACCTAGGAACTCAACACTTCTTCTTGATTATTGACCACTCTGCTCTTCAATAGTTGAAAATAATTAAACTTAAAGAATGACATGCAAGGTAGATACTCCACTTAAAATCCTATAACTTCACTATCAAATACAGAGTTGGAAGGAAACACAACAATGCTGATATCATGTCTAGGATATATAATGTAGATAAATCAATCTTTTACAACTCTAAGTTTACATCCATCCAAAACTAATTCAAAGTCAACAATCATAAGTAAAATTCAACAATAAATAATATTTATTTAGGTAGTCAATATTCTAAACAATGATACAATCTATCTTATTAAAATAGAATTTTAATATTATCATCATCTCAAAAACTATCTTCAATACAACAAATTACCTGACACTTTTGACAATAAATAATAAGAGCAACTTATCTCCAAAGTACAATACTACTAGTAAAAAACAATCAACTCTACAAAAAAGATTGTTGCAAGAAAACAAGAAATTAATTACTTTGTATAAATCAAAAATATGAAGTGGAACCAATCTTATACTTACTATACAACTATTCTACTGAAGCTCATCTTGATGTGAACAAGGTCTTAGAAAAACTATGTAATCAATATTATTGATCCCAAATATTTGAGGATATGAAGCATTATATCAATACCTATAACTAATATCAATAATGGAACAAATTTAGGACCCCTGGATCCTTACATCCAATCACAGTTAGTACCCGTTTTTCCAAAATAGGCATTGATATTGTGGGACCCCTTCCAATTGCAAATAAGAGAAACAAATATATTATTATTGCAACTGACTACTTTACCAAATGGTTTAAAGCTGAAGTAATCTTTTATACTACAAGACAACGAGTTACAGATTTTATTTATTAAGTTATTATTTGCAGATATGGATGTTCAAAATACATACTTTCTGATAATAGAATATATTTTAGGAATGAAATAATTGAAGCTTTAATGGGAAAATTTCAAATATGATATTTTTATTCTACTCTATATCAACTACAAACAAATATACTAGAGGAGTACTTCAATAGAACTCTATATGAATCTCTAGCAAAACTAATTAAGGAAAAGAAGGATTGGGGTAAATTTATTGCATCTATATTATTTGCCTATTACATATTAAAACAAGTATTCACCAAATTTATCCTTTTCTATCTGATTATAGTCACAACCCTCAATTGTCCCACATGGAAATAGATGAAGTAATGGAATGAAATATCTTGATTCAACTTTACCAACTAATTGAAACCCTACCCATTACTCAAGGAACTACTCAAAAAAATATTTTAAAAGCCCAAAGGAAACAAAAGGAGAGATTTGACCTAAAGTTGAAAAAGTCAAAGAACTTCAAAATTGGTGATAAAGTATTAGTCTATAATGTCATCAGGAATAAACACTTTACTAAAAAACTCAGACCAAAATGGAAAAAATTTTACTTTGTCCATGATAACTTGGAAAATAAAATCTTTAAACTTAGAACTATGGATAAAAAAGTTTTAGCTGTTCCTCTCAACTTGGTTTTGCTGAAACAATATCTTGAATAAGAAAAATAGGAATCTACACTATATATTAAAAACTAAAAGGAGAAATATGCAGTGTAATAGTAATAGCCCCTAAGCTCTCATCACTATTATAGCCAGCTCCAGGGCTTTCAACAATGACTATATAATCCCAAAGTGAAGTACTTATAAGTGAACAAGTGAAAATATGAAAAAAAAAAACAAAATTTCAAAGCTTAAATAAGAAAAAGATTTTATTTAAAGAAACAGGAATAGAAACATCCAACTAGACTAACAGAATATCAAGCCTGGTTACTCTTTACCACAAGTTCTGGTTTTCCAACTTCAATTCTCTGATCCTAGTTGAAGTGAAATTTCTAAAGATCAAATATTCTATCTCTTTTTCCAACTGATAGATTTCTTCTTGAAGGTTAACCTGAAACTATTTACCATAATGTATTTGTCTTTTCAAATACTTGATCCTTTTTTGGAGAGTAATAACAGTTGCCTATAAATGATCCATTCTTCCTGAGCAAGTGAGTCTTTATGCCTTAGCAACTCTAGTTTTTCTAGACATGATGGAAAAAGGAATATGAGAAATACCTAACAAACCAAGAAAAATTATTATATTAAATAGGGAAATATAAATGATTGCATTATTTTAACAATTATATAAGGAGCTTTACTACCTATCAGTTTATATCAAAAAGGATTATTATACTTGTACAAAAATTATCATGACTATTATTCAGAATCTAATTTTGAAGGATCTCTTAGTCACAATTCTTAAATTTGTACAAATGATCCTAATACATTATAACTTACTCCAATCCATTAATAATCAGGTCTTACAAATATACAGATATATACAACATACTATCTATATGAAAAATAGGATTCTCTCTTTAGCCAATGTATACTATCTGGGAAAATTATTGAAAGAAGTTGTTAATTGATTACAACAATCCTATCTAAATAAATACCTGACTAAATATTATCTTACTGGATACCATCACACTTATGGTTTCTTTAAAAGATCTGAAATTGAGCAAATTTAGAGAACAAGATATATAACTTTAATTATAATTATCAAGTTAAAGTTTTGTAAATATCAACTCTTTGTAAATTCTTGATTTGTAGAACTTACTGCTTAAGTAAGAAGGAAATGTTAATCTTAATTATTAGTTATATTTTACTTTGATTATTATTTATAGATCTTATCTATTGTATTATTCTAATTTTATTTTTAGATTATATGACACATATGATGCAAGATGTATTTCATTGGTTTATAAGGTAGATCCAATTATTAGGGCAAAATAGTGATTCATGTAGCATACATTATTTAATTTCTTTATTCTATTATTATATTTTATCTATATTTAGTTAGTAGGTTATCCAAGTAAGCAGATCTGAAATATTGGCCTAATTTACCAAATCTGACAAATTTGGTTACTTTAATTACCTTGATTACTTTGATTACCTTAATTATTTTAATTATCAAATAATTAATATTTAATTATATATATAAAGGCTAGCTATTCAAAGCAATTGATCCAAGGTTTTACCTACTGAATTTTTTTATCTTTGATATTATATATCTCTAATAAATCTTTTAATTAAATCAAATCATTCAAAGCCTTTTTTAACATGTTTGTGTAATCTCTATTATCCTTGAATTACCAACTTTAATATACCATGATCAAGGTATTCTCTT
The DNA here is from genome assembly GCA_910592055.1 of Acaulospora colombiana. Lineage (NCBI taxonomy): Eukaryota > Fungi > Glomeromycota > Glomeromycetes > Diversisporales > Acaulosporaceae > Acaulospora > Acaulospora colombiana. The sequence goes on from CAJVPT010007137.1 coordinate 7,265, forward strand.
TCAACTTAAAGTGGATTATTACTATAGTTGTTCCATTTATCTATCTTATTTGGAGGTTATTAAATAGGTTGACAATATGATAAAAAAATATCAATTAGGATTAAGAATAGAATATACTCCATAGGTAAAACAGATATTCATGAAACAAATACATCTCAAATAGCTTTTTGAATAATATAAAATATAAAGTTCTCTGATAGATCCCTGAAACATCAAGTAATTTAAGTATAGTAGAACAGTTAATAGAATAGTACCTCTAATAGATAAAAATTTAGTGGTGATTTGAATAGATTAGGATAATATAAATTAGAATCTATAAGAATTATTTTTATAGAACAAACTATATAATTTCCTAAAAATCTAATCAATAAAGCTCAATCAGTATAACTAGTTAAAAAAAAGTTATAAAGGTTCAATATCAATTTAATGAAGAAATAAAATACATATTATTTTTTAAATATGACTTAAAATATCTAATTTAAATTTTGATTTTTTTTTTTTTAATTTAAACTAATTTAAATAAAATTCTTATATTCTTTAAATAATATAATTCTTTAACTAATTATGTAATTAATTATTATGTATAATAATAGATTTCTAAAATATTTTATATATAAAATTTAACAGATCACTATTTCATATATAAAATTTAACAGATTACTTATGTTCTTTTTTAAGAAACAAAATTCAAAGTTCTTTACTTTAGTAAAAATGAAATTCAGAAAATGTTATAAATCAACAATTTAAATAATAAAAAATTATTAATTTAAAATTTTTAATATTTCCTAGTAAGGGATATTTGATTTTTCCCCTTTAGGAACCCATCTTTAATCATGTAATAATCTATATAATATTGTTGATGTTCATTTAAAACATATCATAAAGGTATAATTGCAGATTTAAAAAAATTAATTATTAAAAAATTTAATTTTATGGGTATTTTCTTTGTTATAAAACTAAAATTTTAAATAATTTTGTAAGCTTAAGTCTTAATGTATATACTGTATATATACGAAATTACTTTTTAAAAAATAATTCTATTAATTTTCACAATTAAAAATATTCTTTGTTAATTCATCAAAGCTTCGTTCATCTACGGAAAAACCTCTTATATAATCAACCTCTAAGGAATGAAGCTTCGAACCAACGATTATGAGTGAATGTAGAGGTGGACCAAAATTCTGAGTTGATAATTGAATTAAAGTACCAGCTCTTATTTGTTGGTCAGTCGCAGAACCAAGACGTGCTATACCGATTGCCAAAGTTTCTGGGTTAACAACTGTTTATATTTAAGAATATGTTAGAAATATTTATTTGCAAAAACATGGAAAGTAAGAGATGTCGAAACCTTGCTCCCCACGATTTTCCTCAATGTCGAAAAGTTGTTGAATTGCTTGGTTAATTGTCATGTAGCGTGGTGCCTCGTATATTTTTTTACCTCTTCAATGAGGCATGTCAATACTGAATACAATTATACGCGTGTACGTAAATAAGTACTCTGCTTTTTATTACCTTGCTAAATTTTCGATACTTTGTTCTTTAACCTTTATATCTATAATTAAGAAAGATCAGTTGATACTTGAGTCATTAGGCGCATCTTAGATCGCATAAATATACGCTCTCACCTAACAAACATAAGGTGTGGAAACCTAAATTTTTATTTTCCTTAATACGATCATAAAAGCTATCTGGTTTCCAAGTATCAGTGAAAAAAGGTATAGAAATAGTTTGACCAAAATTATAAAGTTGTAATCCACATGCACCAACAGCGTTTATTATTGAAGCATTATGGATTATTGTCACAGGTATTTTTAGTTCTCTTGCTCGTAGTACCAGATCTGTGTGTGTTGTTGCACTTGATATTTGTTGAAATACGTACGTTAATGTTTTCGAAAACGAAATGTTTAAATGAATTGTTCACACACCCAAAGGGATCTCCCACGACCAAAAAAGCTACGTTTGAAATATCAGCATTTAACAATATCTCATCACTCTGACTTTCTACTTTCTCTCTGTCTGCAAGAATTAATTCTCTACCATAGAAATCCTCCTAATGTCATTGAACAAACGCGGTATTTAATAATTGACTTTATTACAAATAGAACGTTACTTTAAATAATTACCAGTTTTTCCTTAGGAACCATTAATATACTAGTATAGGCCTCTAGATACACTCTTTCACAAGATTTTATTGCTTCCAGGCCTTTAAGAGTAATGTCAGTTTCATCGCATAACCCTAAACCGATTATATAAAGCATCTCCGAAAACGAGATCAATAGTTATCTTTCATGCTTTTATACTAGTCGTCTGTACTACCTAAGAATTTACACATTAAGGACTATAAATGAGAAGTCTATTAAGCTAGTTTGAATTAAACAAAATATAATACAATCTTTACTAGATACTTTAAATCAAGAATTGTAATTTTTATTTTTTCTTTATTATTATTATTTTTTTATATTATTCATAATTAGGTTAAATTATAGTTTATTAAACAATTAAAAACATAAATACATTTTTATTTAAGCAATATTATTCATATTATAACTAAATACTATATTTTAATCAAATTTAACTAACTTGTCATAAGTATAAAGTTTCTTTTTAATCTATACATTAATACCAGCAAGTTATCACTGCTATATATTCTATTAAACTAAAGAAATACTAAAAATAATATCAGGATTGAATCAAAAAAAAAAAAAATAAATAAATAAAAATATTTAAATATAATAATAATAAAAAATAAAAGAAAAAAAAATAAAATTATTCAACTTTCTTTAAAAACCTACTTTTTAAGATTTCTTTTAAGAAATATTTTATTGAAATACAGTTGCTTACAAAAGTTTGAGTCCACTTACTATTTTTTTATTATAAATTTCAACTTTAATAATTTTTAAATTATTAACTATATAGTCAAAATTATAAAATTTATATATATTATGTTTTAATACTTATTCTATTTCTTGTATTTTTTTAAAAAAATTTTTTATTAATACATTCTAAAGTTTTATTATTGTTAAATATCTTTATTTTTTTATTAATTATCATATGATTTATGATAACAGCCAATCAA
>CAJVPT010007138.1:0-10338 GCA_910592055.1 Acaulospora colombiana
CTCAAGAAATGGATTCTCATATGAAAGACTTCCAGGAGGATTCGGAAATGGATTCTCCACCATATCATATAAACGAAGGAGGAAAGAATCACGAACTGAATCTCAGAAGATTGAAATAGCCATTGGCTGGTCCATTATGAACTCCGGACGAACAGAAATGTACTCGATAAACCTGGAGACCTGGGGAAAGGAACCTAATTCGTGGACCACTTGAGAATGAAACTTCTTTTTTATATAAAGAAGGTACGAGAAACTCTTGATCGAAAGAGGAGTAACATGATACAGTTAACAGTCACAATCAACACAGAGTCAATAAGGGAGACAAAAGGGATAAATTGAATAAAATAAGAAAATAATTGAAAATACAAAAGCAATAAAAATAATGGTGAATGAAATAGCAAATATAATTGATAACATTTTTGAGTAAACTTGCGCAAAGAAAGCCTACCCAATACCCTCACCCGAAGGAATGATTGAGTATTGAGCAGGCAATTGAGAATTATACTTTAACCGATAATAATATCTTTATGAAATACCCTTAGAACGCGAAATAGTTCGGGAACGGAATAAATGAACAAATGATGTCTATGACAATCACGAGATTGAAGAATTTTAATGTAATAAATCATGCGACCGTCCCCATCTAAATGTTCTACAATAGACTCAAGACACAAAAGGGCATCATAGTCTAGAAACCAAGTACGGGGAAAAATGAAAAGGTGGAATCCTGAGAAATATTTAATGACCTCGAAAGAGGTAGGAAATGGTAAAAGGTCTGAAGCAACGGTTGAATAGAATTTGGGCTTAACCATACTAAGATAAGAGAAACCTCGAGCCCTCGGGAATGCATTAGCATAAATAGTGGGATCACGAAAAGGTGTGCCATAATAAACGCAATAATAAGTAACTAGAAATGATGTCAAGATAAAAAGAATTAGAATAATAGTAATATAGATCAGGAAAATAATAAACATTTTTGGAACAAATTTACGAGAATAAAGCCTATTTAATACCTTTACTCTTTATGAGATAATTAGGTATCAAGCAGGCATATTAAACAAAATAATATCCTTCATATAATCGATGAATGTGAATAAGAAAGGGATAAGCTGAATAGATATTTCAAGAATGGTTACGATGAGACTCATCCTGAATAATAAAAGAACGAAGGGCCTCGAGACTTTCACCAGTACTATCAGGATACGTAATAGAATCAAAATGAACCTTACAGGAAATACAAGAGTCCAAGAATATGACTCGAGGAAAGAATAATAAATCGTATCCGGAAAAATAATTGTAGACTTGAGAAACAGAAGAATATGGCCCAAGGTCATAAGCAACCTTGGAACGATGCTTGGAAACAACCAAATGAAGATATGAATACCAAAAAGTATTAGGGAAAAGGGCATGGTTAAATACGGAATCATTAAGAAAGGAATAATTAGACCAGACAAAATATGTGATGAAAAATAAAATAATCAGAAAAGAAAAAATGCAATATGCATATACGAATAATGATATAACTTCAGGGGAAGTCATCAAAAAATCCTAACAGAAGAATTGATTTTTTAGTGATAAAGGTTTAGGAAAATTTAGTGATAAAGGTTTAGGAAAATTTAAAGAATGGATTAGAATGATAGATCTCTAACTAATAATTATTTAGCAAAGAATCGACTTGAATGAGAGAAAGATTGTCAGGAATCACAGGTATTTATAATAGAAAGGAAAGGACGCAAAAGGTATGACGTAAGATCCCTTGTGACAGTCACAAGGAAAGGACAGTAACATCATCGAAAATACAAGAGAAAGCTAACATAATAACGAATCAATCGATAAACTTTAAAGAAGGGTAAAACAGAAATCTCAGAACAAAACAGCTGAGAACCAATTAAACTAATGGCATATGAAATTAATGAATCTTTATTTGGAAAATTAATAATACAATTTTGTTTGAGAACTACGAGAACCACTAGATATCAGGGAATAAGGACGAAGCGACACCTTCGTCAAACAAATTATCGGTATTCAAGTTATCAGCAACAGAATCAGGAATTGGATCCAGAACAACTTGTTGAGAATCTGAAGAAGAAGTAGGGGGAATGGTAGTATTCATTTGAAATGGAAAAATTTCTTAATTTTATTTATCACGATTCTTATGAAAATTATTTATAAATTTTATAACTATTTTTCAGAAGATAATGCCTATCTCTCGTCATCTTCGTCGTCACAGTCGGGCTTCTCCTCGCATGGTTAGCGAATGTTCTTATTGTGACTCTATGTTTCATCGTATCAGTAATCGCTTCCAAGGTCGATACTGTCCGAATTGTTATCATACTATGTACCTTCACTGTCATCTCCGGGATTATCTTTCGCATTATTCCTTTGGGTTTAATCCCGGGCTATCCCTAAAGAAAAATTTTGTAATATTAATTAGTCATTATCGTGCTCTGACGCATCCTCGTTCTAGGGCAATACCTAGTTATCGGATAAATCGACATAGTTCATTATAATCATTTTATTTGTTTTATTTAAAGTATTTTTAATAAATTCATCATTAGAGTCACGTCGCATCAGTTTTTTTATACGTTTTCATGTTTTCCTCGACTCACGTGTTATTTATATCCAAATCAGTACAAAGCTATTTTTGTCTTCACGTGTTTATTTCTAGATTTGTCTATGTTTTCTAAACCTAATTGTTGTTTACATTTTTTCTTTTGTCAGTATTTAAACCTTAAAAATCTTCCTTTTCTTTCCTTCTATATCCTTCGCATAAACAATTCTTCTCAGTAAATATCTATTGAATCTATCGTTTTGTCCCTTTTTTCTAATGTATCTTATCCTTTTTATGCCAGATCATGTCATACAACCGTCATTATAGCAACATCCTTTTAAAGTCCTGGAATCATCGTTACTATGACAGAGGTCGTCGTACTCGAGGGCACAATCTCTTCCATCAGATTCCTACATTTTATCGCCATATGTTCTGTGTTCGGTGTAGTGTGTACATGGGTGAAATATTTGATCTTCAGGACATCCTTCGCAGGCATCTTCGTCGTTACAATCCCAGCATTTCCTTGGCGGCCAATTTGAACCGTTATTTTAATGAGTCCCGAGGTACCTATTATACCCTATTTATCCCTTTTTCTTCTAAGAAACTGGTATCGCTCTGGGCTGTGTGGTATTCCCCTCAGGATTTTTATGACATGATTGTTCTATGACCGCGTCCTCCTTCTTTTTGAATTTTTCAACGTGGTTGTTTTTACGTGTAATTCACCCTTCCTTGAGATTTTAGACACTCTCTTGGCTCCCTTTCAACAATGTTCTTGGGTGAATCTCAATTATATCAATATAGTGTCTCATTTTCTTGCTGATAGGTACTCTAATTTTCATTTCTTTCATCCTTTTCAGAGATGTACGACCATATTCGTAGGAACCTCGATAACTTTGATCATTATGATCGCTCCGTCTCCCTCGATCAAAATATTCGTTTCCTTCTTCATGAGTTCCTTATATTGCAGGACAGTTACATCGATTTGTTGGAATATTTTGAATTGGATGGATCGTCTCGCCATCATAGTTTCCATTTTTAATTTTTTTGTCAATCATAATAAAATTTTGTGACACGTTTTATTTGTGTTTGTTTACGCATCCTGTTTGTTGTAAAGTTTCTTTTTTGAACCTTAATCCTGTTATTTAAGAATGTGTTTTCCCTTTGTTGTTTCCTCACTCTCATTAAGTATGACCAACCATCGTTGCTCTCCTCGTTCCAGTTTCTCTGGTAATCCTTATGCTCATCCTCGTGGTCGAAATAACTTTGGCCCCCATCAGTCTCGATTGTTTACTGACTGCCTTCGTGATGGTGTGTATTGTTTATTATTTCTTTTCTTATTTCTGTCAATACAGTATTATCCTTATCCTTTCATAATCTAGTTCCAGATCCTTCATGTCCTCAATGTGATCGGTATCTTCCAAGTATGATCCATATTCGTGACTACTTTTGTCATTCTCCCAGTTTCTCCCCTTATCTCTCTACTGTCGACAATATTGATCGTTTGGTTTTGGGGTATCACTGACTGCAAGGTACCTATCACTTTTCTTTTAATATTTTCTCGCCGGAGGTTCAACATCCCTATGTGTGTACGTTCCCCTTAGGTTTATGGTGTAGTCAGGGTATCATGATTATCCCCCTTTGCTTTGTTTCTTCTTTTGATAATCACGTCTAGCTCACACTACTCGCCTGCGTTTTTCAGCTGCGTAGGTGTCTAGCTGCTTTGAGTAGGCACCCTTGACTATTACTGATGTTGCCTCATCCTTGAGTCCTTTATTATTCATATTTTCTTTTGATAGGTACTTTAATATTTTTCTTTCTTTTATTTCTTTTCAGGTCTTATCTCTCGAATTCATCATATCACTAACCGCCATTCTTTTTACGATCCCCGTCTCTCTCTGGATCAAAATGTTTATTTTTTAAGTCACCAATATGAGTTAGAGAATGAAATTATCAATGTATTCGTTCGCAATAATTTTATTCTGTAAATAAATTCTAAAAATAAATTTTATCATCACATGTTTTACTGCATCATTTTTAAGATCATTGATCTTGTGTTGATCCTGTTAAAAGATTTTTGCTTGCTGGTTCCTGTTTCATCTTTAGTTTAATTCCTTTTTCATAAACAATCTCACGCATTCTTAAACTTTAATGTCATTATTTAAAGACATTTGTGTTATTTCTCATGGCTCTTTTACTGTCAACCATGTCCAACAATCAATCCAACAATTCCAACAATGCTTCGAATAATTCTCCTGATCTTGATCTTCAAGATCTTTTCGATAATCAATTCTTCTTTGGTTCGTTTTTCTTTTGAATTTATTGTATCATTATTCAATGATTCTTACCTTTCTGGTCCTTTTAATCCCTAATCCGACAATTATCATTTGTCCGGATTGCAATTATTGCTTTCCGATTTCCTATGATGCCCCTCATCGTCATTTGGTTACTACTGTCCCATTGTTCTCTGTCAACTTTGAGGCACTTATTAGAGTCAATAGCCTCGCAATTGAATATCTTAGAACTATGGGTTTGTTTCTCTTTCAAATATTAATTTGCTTAAATCGTTATTATTCACTCTAATACTTGTTCAGATTCTTTTAATGCGTATTATTATTCGTTCGATCTGGAGTCTCTTCATGATTCCAATTCCCAAGCTTACTGGGACATCCGTTATCTTTCTGACCAATGTCGTTTATTACAAAATCAAATTATGGATATTTTGGTTCACGAAGGTCTCAATTTAGGTTTTTAATAAAGATATTCTCATACAAATGTTTATTAAGATGTTACATTTCTGTCATATTACATGTACAAAGTTCTAAAGTTACAAACATATATGCTAGATCTTAGATAAGTTTTAAGGATTTAAATGTTGCGACATTTCTTCTCGTCTATCTTCTTCTGTCTCTTCTTTCTCAAAATCCTTTTCCCAAAAATGTCTGTCTATAATACATTAAACAAATTTTTTCATCCTATCACTAGTGTAATCCTTTTTCTTATTCTCTTTCATCTAAGGATTATTAAAGTAATACCATTAGATTCCAATGATTCTAGTGAAATAAAGTTTTACGAAAAGTATATAGAGAACTTATTATTAAAAATTTGTGATATTTTTGAAATAATTTTGTTTGTAAATTATAAACTCATTCTTAGAAGTATCTTTGACTTGTCCCTTTATCTCGTAATATTGTATCGCGTATATTCTCAACTCCCTTTGCTTTACAAATTTTTCCGAGTATTTGAAGACTGTCCTTCTCCGATATATCTCTATAGTGATTATTATTGTGCTGAAGGTTATCGAATATATTAAAGGTACGCTCCCTTTCTATTCTTAGTGTATCTTTTGTTGGTTTCTTGTTTCTTTGAGCTGTTCTTTGTACTCGGGCTTTTCGCTTTCCGATTTTCTTATTTGTTTTCTTGAACGAGAGTGTCTTTTGACCTATTTTTCATGACGTTGGCTCCTTCGACCCCTTCTTCGCCTTGAGATTCTAAGATAGATGCATCAAGGTTACATGAAAATGTCATCAAATGGGTTGATAGATAAGATGTAACTTTTCTTTTGTTCATTGTCATCACTATTTTGTTTAGATTTTCTTGATATTTTCATGTTATTTTTGTATTCGTACATCTTACTGGCTCGGGTTCTTATATAGAAATATTCTTTGCACAGATTTATCTATGATTTCTTATCAGCTTATTACTACCTTTCTTAATATTTTTTCTCCTTAAACTTGTTTTTTAGTTAAAGTTCATAGTACTACGAGCTGTTTTCTTATCTGCGTCACCCTTATTCTATTTATACTTTCTTATCTTGTATTACTGTGTAACCCATGGTACCAGCCATATTATTTATTAGTTGTGTAACATATCATTACTTGATTGTTTTTATTATTAGATGTTCATGTAACTTCTGCATGGCGTTCTTCTTTGTGATTGTCATCCTTCGCTGAGATTGGTGAAGATTTAAATTTTATCTTTTCTCATCTTCCAGATGTCTGCGTAACATCCTGCCCAATCATTCTCAAGTTCTGAAGAGTCTTTAAAGGTTCACTATTTTAGTTTTTCAATTTTCCTTTGAAATTTCTTTAATAATTAACATTTTCATTTCTTATAGATTTGATCAGAAGTTCATCACGATTCACTTTTTTTGAGTAACCTCTTTGTGCATGGTTTAAATTTAATTTTCTCTGGTGAAAAGTTTCTTTATAAGTGTTACAAACTTTTCATGGTGTTAGATTTTGAGTTACATAAGGATTTTTTCAAAAGATTCAATTTCTTCTTCAAGATTCTTTTGATCTTCGAAGATCTCAAAGAATCATTTTTCCTTCTAGATTTTTATTCAACTGTCAGATTTCAATTTCCTTTTGCAAAATTGTTCTACTAGTATGTCTCAAACTTTATGTAAAGTTTCAGTCAATTCTGCTGGTTGGTTCTTGAATTATTCAAATTTTTCTTCAAGTCCTTTATTATGATCGATTTTCCCAAATGTGATCTTCTCTTGTATTTCTTTATCTTGTGATTAGATTTCTTTTAAAATTTATAGAATTATTTTCCCTTACCTCTTTTGTCTTTTGTATTGTTAGATCTTTGTTTTCGTTTTATTTCTTCGACTTGTATTATAACCTATTTTCACTTTCGTATAGTAAATTGAATGATCTTCAAGATCTCTTCGTTTATGTAATGTCTACAAGGTTCTTACATGTCCTATTTTAAAGTGCTCTTGCTTCTCTACAAGTCTTATTAGTGGTGTTTCATTAGTTTACTTAATAAATCCTTTCACAATTTTCAATTAAAGTCTCTTTTGACGATTTTCCAAGATTTTCTCTTTCTCCAAGAAGGTTTTGCCATAGTTTTCTTTATATTTTTAGGATTCTTCCATGTTCTTACTGTTCATCAATAAAGATTAGAATTGAATATTCAAGATATTTGATCCAAAATTGAATATTTTGCTAGTCTTGTTTCAAAATTTTGTTTCTTAGAGAAGGTTTTACTTTCTTAAAGAAGGTTTTCTTTCTCAGGGAGAGTTCAATTTTTCCAGGGAAACCCTCCTTCCAAGAATTCCATAATCTATTTTCCAACCTCCCTTGGTTGGGTCAGCAACCCTCTGCTGTTAGTTTTTCTGTCTTCAACATTTTTGCTTTCTGTCTTTCTTTCATAAAATCATACTTTCTTCAAGAGAGTTTATCTTCTTAAAGAAGGTTCCATCTTTTCAAAGAAACATTTCCTTCAATCCTGGGGTCTTTTCCCACTCGATTATGAATATCCAAGCACCTTTCCTTAATCATGGCTTCTTCTGGCAATATCTATGCCTTCTTTTTGAGTTTATTGTATATGTGTCTTATAAGTTCATTAACAGTCTTAAGTCCCTTACACACCTCCTTTTTAGGTGGCTTCAATCCTTCCTAGGATGACTATTGTTACTAGTGCACTCCTTGAGATCATTAATGAAGGGATATGTTTATTATTATGGTTATTTGTTGTTGCATTACAGGTATCTTGGTTCAAATCTTCCCCTATTTATACTCGTTGACATCACGTGAACCTTGATTTTACTATCATTTTCTTTAAGAACATAAAATCCTCCTTGTTTATTTCTCAAATATATACTTTATTTTTAATATATTATCCTTTAAAATAGCACTAAGAGGCTATACATGTTTTTCCTTTAAGAATCTTTTTCATTAATACTTTAAAATACATTTTTAATCAGGTTTTTACTATATCTAACAATTTATTTCCTGTTCCAGATCCAAATATTCACAATTGTTTTCTTTACTTGTCATTTTGAGTATATTATCAACCTTTTCCATTTGTGCTTCCAATTCACCCATTAATAGTATATTATTTTCCTCATAGTCCTTGCTTTGTTCCTTTAGTTTCTGTATCTCATCCTTCTTTTCTTCAAGTTCTTTGTCCAGTCTCATAATTTCGTTTTTTAGGGTTCTGTAACATTCCTTAGTTTCTTGTAGTTTGTTTTTTAATTCCTTTTCTGATTTCCTAAGTTTCCCAAGCTCCTTTAATTGATCATTGATTATTTTTATTAACTTGGTTTCTTCCCTTTTTCTTTCTTCAGTTATTTTCTGGATTTGATAGTCATTTTCTAAGTATTTTAAAGTGAGGTATCCTTTGTATAAATTAGATTCTGATATTTCATCACACTTTTTCATCATCCCATTTGCTTTATTTGTTAATCCTTTCAAGGCTTCCAGTGTTTTACTGATACCTACATATGTTTTATTCATATTTCTTATTGATAATCTCCTCATTGTCTCGTAATCCTTTTGTAATTGCTGATTTCATTTTTCTAATTAGTTTTTCTCCAATTCCAAGATCCTGTATTTTTCCTCTGCTGTTATCCTTCTTTTCTCTGATGTGTTAATTTCCCTGATTAATGACTGAACCCTCCTTTCTGAGACTTCTATTCTTTGTTCATTAATCATTAAAGCATATTGGTTATTTTGGCTGGGTAATTTTTCATTTAATTTTTCCCAAATTGAATCAGCTATGGATGTTGAATTCACACTTTTCATTCTTGTTTTCTTATTTCAATTATTGTTTCACTGTTGTCTTTTTTCTGAATGGGTTTCCTGTTGTATTTATATTTTCAAGGAATCATATCCATTTCACCCCATTCTGCTCCTTCAGGGATTTTCAATTGATTCATTATTTCATCTTTAAATTCTTTCTCATTATTCTTGGTCCCAGTATTCTCTTTTTTCATATTAAATATTTCAGGATTTCCTCCTAATCTTAATATTTTATTTCTCAATTGTTTTTCCAAGTTATTCCTTTTCTGAACTTCTTCTTGAAGTTTATAAACCCTTTTCTTGACCCCATTGTTTTCTATAATCAATTCTTTATTTTCTAATTTTTCCAAGATCAGTTGATTTCTTATTTTGATCCTTTCCTGATATTCTTGATTTACTTGATTTATAGCTTCATCATTCTTTCCTTTTATTTCCAAAATCTTTTGCAATATTCTAGTATATTCATTTTTCTGTGCCTTGTTTTCTTCAATTAGCTGATAAATACAGTTCCTGGTCACAGCCATTGTAACTTCCAATTTCCATACGTCTTGATAATCCCCTCTGACAACTTCTTTAATCCTTCTTTCTTCCAGGTATTCTAACATGGCTTGTCTCATTCCTATCATGGCAATGTCTTCATGAGTGAACTTAAATGTTGCATCTGCTCCGAGGTATCTCTTCTCAGATCCTATATTTAAATTTTTGTTTATATTCCCTATTGTTCGCCATACATCCCCAACTTTCTTATTCATGTCAACAGTCAAGAGTGATTTCTGAAATTCCTGGAATTCCTTAAGTTTGCCTTCCAATCTCTCGATTTCTTTTTCTTTTTTCTCTATTCTTCTCTGTTTATTGTTTTTGCCTTCAACAATTTTTCTATAAACCTGTTCAAAATTAACCACCCTATCATTAAAGTAGAAGTCCCATATGAAATCACTTTCCTCTGTTGAGATCATGTCTATCCAAGTTATTTTCTCTTTCAATGTTACCCTTAATAGACCCTTTTTCCTATTTGTTCTGTCAGAATTCTTTTTGTTTAAAATTCCCAAAATTTCTTGATCTAATTCAACCCTTTCTCCAAATATTACAACAGTTTCTGTCTGATCCATTTGTTCATATTCTTCTGATATGTCCTTCTATTCCTCCTCTGATGAGACAATATCTGGTTCACATTCCATTTTGATTTTGGATTCCTTAGGTAATTGTATGATTTTCTGAGGTACCTGATCCATATTTTTCAGATGTATTTATACTTAATTT
>CAJVPT010007139.1:0-10338 GCA_910592055.1 Acaulospora colombiana
TTAAAAAAATAAAACAAAAATAAAATATTAATCAACTCTTTTTATTATTAATAATATTAACAAAGCATATTTTATAATCAATAAAGGTTTGTTTATATTCTGCTATAAATATATTTTGTGTTAATTAATTATTTTTAATAAAAATTATATATTTTTGCATTACTCTAAAATTTAGAATTAAATTAAAATAATCAAATTTTTCAAAAAGAAAATAGGAAGAGCCAGAATTTCCACCTGATAAAAAAATTTTCAGGAAAAAAATAGAAGAAGAGAACAAAGATCTATTTATGACACTAATTGATATAGTTCATAATCATATATGAAAAAAAGTTAAGACAGCCTTATAGATATATGGAAAATTTATAAATATCCATATATACAACTACTCAAGATTACAATAAAGAATCAAGGTATGAATCACTTCTTATAAATAGAATAATAAGCTAAAAGATTTATGGATAATTTCTATCAAAACAGAAGTAATAAAGGTTATTTTTACTCAGTACAAATCCACTAATCAAGAAGTTGATAAAATCAACAAAGTGCGTAATGGCCAGTCCTTAAGACTATATGAAATATATAATACTTTTATAAGCTTATTAATACATGCCTTAAAACAAACCAAAGCAAAAACCTATTATATACTCAGAAACCCATATATACTCAAGAAAAGAGAATACATAGTTATATGTTTTGCAATAATAAAAGATCTTAATAAAGTTCTTAAACAATACATCTTTCTATACAGACATAAACTCATATAAAGTGTTAAAGAATATTTCTAGATAGACACACAACAATAGAATAAAACCATAGAAGAAGTAAATATTTTATATCAAGAGAGACATAGAAAAGCAAAACATAGAACTAGCAGTATTCACCTCGAAGAAACAGATAAATTTAGTATAAATCAATATAAAAATTACTTGGATAGAACAGATATTAAATTCAACAGAAAGTCTATATAGAGAGAAACTTCTACAGAAGAATCTAATACTGAATATAATACAAAAAACTTTGATATAGAGTTTAAAAAAAAAAGATTCAGATTCTATAAAACAAATACAAGAAATTCAAGAAAAGAATATAATTAACAACCAACAACAGGAGGCAATAGAGAACCAATCAATATATAGAAAAGAAGATATAAAAAATATAGTTCCAGAATCTTCGACAATACAATTACTGAATCTGAAGTAAAATAAAATCTATTGTAATAAATTCTATATAGCTTAAACAAATTAAATAGTAGAATAAGTTACATTGAACAAGAGATCCAACCCTATTCTAGATCTATAAGATAGAAAAGAGCTAATCACTTCTAAAAGTTGTATCAGATTAAATAAGAAACTCTAATGAAAAACAAGATCTATAAGAAGTATCTAGTATTTCTTGAATCAAAAACAATTCCAAAAACAACAATCTAACAACAAATACATTCTTTTCAAATAATCTTCCTTCTACTACACAACACCTAAGCAACTTCATCAAATCAATCAAAATAAATATCATTAATAAAAACCTTAAAGAACAAACAATATATCAAACTAATATATTGCAATTCACTATAGAAGAAATCATAACTATAGGAACATACAATATAAAAGGAATAAATATAATACTAAATCAACAATGTTTATATAATAAGATATAAAAACTAGATATAGGAATTATGGGTACCAGTAAAACAAAATTAAGAAGTGAAATAGCAGAATATGCCTTCAAGTTTCAAAAGACATATAAATTCTTCTACAATTGCAATGACATCAAACATAGAGAATCAAGTATGGGTCTTCTTATAAACAAGTCATATGAAAAGAAATTGAAGTTAATTAAAAAAATAGAAGGCTATATCATAGATGCAAACTTCCTTTCAAAGAAATGTAAACTATATATATATTAATTCTACTTATTATCTAAAAAGACAGAAAGTAGACAACTTTAACAAATACTAATCCTAAACAAACAATGACAAAAATTCAAGATTATTATTATAGAAAATTTTAATACAATAGTAAATCTAATAACAGATTGATCCCTACCTGAAAAGAAGGCAATACGATATGAAAAAACTAAAATTAGTTCTTTAACTTCTTAGAAGATTGGAACTTTACTAATATTCACAATATATAGGAATAAAACAAAAGTACATACATATAATCTAACAATCATACTTATAGCAAAATTGATTATATCTGATTCACAACTGATATCAGTCAAGAGAACTTAAATAATTTCAAAAACATTTCAATGAAATCAGCTACAAATAGCAATTATACTCTTCTCCTAATTAGGCTAACAAATAACAACTTGTTGAAAGATAAACAGTATCAAAACCAAAAAAGAATATAAGGCAAAAAGATCCTAGATCCTGTCAACTCAACATCAATGCAATAGAAAAAATTCAAACAATAGACTGAAACCAAAATAATAGAATATGACTGATTACATTTATACTTTGAAAATTTAACCTGGATTAAAAAAAAGCTGAATCAGGTATGGCAGGAACTTAAAAATATTTTTATCAAAGGTACATATAAAACTTTTTAAAAAAAACAAATATATTTAATATTAGATAAAAAAATATTTGACTTGTCAGTAAATGAACAAGAGTATAAAACTTATAGAGAGACCAATAGAGTCCACTACCTGTTAAAAAAAACTTATCACAGTCGAGATATAAACACTAGAGACAAACTTAAATAAGCAATTAATAAACTCTACTTTCTATACAAGATTGGAATCTTATAGCTCCTCAGTCCATAGAAGAAGTTCAAATACAGCTCAAGAATATCTTCAACATAGAACACACACTAAAAATAGCCTAAAAAAAAGAAAGTTTATATATTAAGAGTCAGATTAACAAAGCACTTGAAACCAGATATGAAGATCTCAAAAATAATTAAAAATAAATGTTATACTTTCTGTTAAACTAACAAAGACCCAAGATAACCTTAGATTGGGTTAAAATTAAAAACTAAGATAAAGAAGAATATATAGCTACAAACTCACAAACAATCAAACAAGTGATAGAAAACTATCACTGAAAAGCTTTCAAGCAGTGAAACACTAACTATAAGAGACTTAGTTCTGAAGAAAAAGAGAATATCAACCAAAGACTAAATAAATTTAGTATAGTATTTTCTTCTATAGGAAGAAATCACAATGTAAAAGATCAAGACAACATTAAGAAACCTTCCTAAAAGAAAGCACCTGGTCCATAATATATTAGTTGTAAAATGCTTAAAAACTTGGATCCTCAAGAAAAAAAAGTTCTCAAGCAACTATATAATCAAATAATTAAGATGAGCTGTATATCAAGAAAATAAAAAGAAAGTAACATCTATCTGATATTCAAGTCAAAACTATGTAACTGTAGTCTAAACAACACAAGATCCATAATATTGCTAGAAATAACAAGAAAATGCTTTACCAAAATACTGATCAATAGGCTTGCTAGTATATATAAAAAGCATAAAATTCTATGAGAACCTAATTTCACTGACTTATAAGAAGAAAGTACAGCTGAACCTATTCAACTCTTAAACAGTATCTGTGAAGAAGCC
The DNA here is from genome assembly GCA_910592055.1 of Acaulospora colombiana. Taxonomy (NCBI): domain Eukaryota; kingdom Fungi; phylum Glomeromycota; class Glomeromycetes; order Diversisporales; family Acaulosporaceae; genus Acaulospora; species Acaulospora colombiana. Next base: position 3,567 of record CAJVPT010007139.1, read on the forward strand.
AAGAAAAAGAAAAAGAAACTATAGATTCTTTTTCAGGATACAGTCAAAGTATATAATATGATCAGCTTCAAAATGTTAGAAAGATCTATAAACAGAATCTGTATTCCAGCTAATAGTAAACAATTAATTATAGATCTTTTTGAAAATAGAAAATGTAGAACAATTCTTCCAATAGAACTTTTAGATCCAGTTACAGCTAGTGATTAAATAGATCAAGGGGAAACAATTTCACCTTTACTTTGAAGAATTTTCTATGATCTATTATTATACAAAATTTAAGAAAATTCAAACTATAAATACATGATAGAAGAAGAATAGATATTAAACTTTTAAAAGTCATACCTTAAAGAAAAACTTTTTCTAAAAACAAGTAGTGATAATATAAATAAATGATACTACTTAGATTGTCAAATTCAAAACTGATATGAAACATATTTTAGAAGATGTCAAACAATTTTATTAGGCTGATAATTCACAAATAAATAGTAAAAAATCTATTCTTCTGACCTTCAACTATAATAGTACAAATCTAGGCACAGTTCATGCAGGGACAGACAAATTAATAGTCAAGGAACTAGATAAATATAACCAAGCAAGATTTCTGAGTATCTGGTTAGAAAAAAGACAGAATAATTGAGATACTATTAATCTACTCAAAACAAAATTCAGAACAGTAGTTCAAGCAATTAGCAATAAAAGTCTAACTGAAAAACATGTCAGGTATATTATCAATAGAGTTTTAATCCCTTATATAGAGTACAGAATACAGTACACACACTTGAATAAGAAAGTTTGCAATAATCTAACAGCCATATATAGAAAAGTTTTCAAAAACAAAGTTTTAATTTGTAGAACAATACCAAATAGTTATATATATAAGAAACAAATTTATGGGCTCAAAAGTATATGAGAAATCCAACTCAAAAATCATATAATAACATTGTTCTGTCAATTAAATAATAGTAAAGCTTTAGGAATTGCAATAGTCATTAAACTTAAACAAAGTCAACTCAAATACTAAAAGCTCAAAAATATACTTGATGATCCAGTAGAAGTCTAAACAATCAAGAAAGATAACCTTGCTATTGCAACTTTAGCTATGATAAAGAAACTACAGATTACATATTACAACTGGAGATGAAAAAGATCCTTGATACTCAAGGAGATATCATGTCTATTAAGACAATTATAAATGATAAAAAAGAATACATGAAAGCTATCCCATCTCTAAAAAGAAACAAAATAATATTTTTGAATCAACTAATTAATATAACCACACTAACAATAAGAAAATGGAAAGCAGTTTAAATTTTTGCTGATACTTATAAAGATTTTATTCCAAGCTAATATATACAAATCAAAGCAAAAGATGACAGAACAATAAAACTTGTTTAAATAGTTCCACTAAATCCTAAAATAGAGAATTGAAAAGTTGAGCTGATTAAACAGGTTATACAATCAGAAGAGCATATGACAAACCTAATAAAGAATCTTAGATATAACTATAAAAGCAATATAAAGCAATACACTTTCTTTACTAATGGATCTTACAAGCAATGTATAAAAAGTGAAAATGAACTCGAAATAGATCTTACATAGATTCAAATTGAGAATAACATAATAATCAACAATTATCAACAGGGGCAATATTATGGCCATCAGATACAAGAACAAAAATTCTAGTCATACTTATTGTAATCTTTACAATACTTGAAAATAAAAAAGCAACCATATATATAGATTGTAGTACAGCTATCAAGATATGGAAGACAATCCAGTCACAAAAGTTTATTTATATAAGAAAATGAACTAAAATGATTAACTTGCCACTATAGAACCAAATCAAGGATCTAGTATGAAAGAAAAACCTTTGTCTTATACTTGAAAAGATCAAAATCCATCAAGATAATGAGTTTAAAAATATAGAAGACAGGTTAGCAAAGCAGGCCAGAAGAGAAAACCCTTTTATTTGATAACAAACACTTGATTTGGGTCAAGTTCTCACAATAGTAGTCTGAAAGGAACATATTATTGATATCAGTATTAGAGATTTTCTTAAAAAATAAAATACAAAGAAAATAGAACTGCCTAAACAAAAATGTATCCAAGACTGATAAATATATCTTTATAAAAAAATTGACTAATAAATTTTCTGGAAACAATTTAATCCATACAATATCTTTTACATTTACTTTAGCATCAATAAGAACAAGAGTTTTCTGGTAAATCTAACTCATAATAAGCTTCCTACCCTTCAAGTAATGCAGAAAAGAAAACTAGACTTATATTCAAATATAACATGTTCAATATGCAAATCTCAAGAAGAAATCCTGAAATATCTCTTTGAATATCCCAAGATTCAAAGTAAAAGATCAATTATATGGGACAAATCTCAAAGTAAAATCCTTTAATATTTTAGAAAAACAAAAGATCTATTTGATAAGAGTCAGGCAAAAGTTAAAAAATTAATAGAGAAATGGATTCAGGACATTAAACAACAGGATAAAAGCTTATATAACACAATCTGTGGCTTTATATATAGAGACAAGACTAAAATCCTGGAAAAGTATTTCAAAGCTCTCAAGATCCCAACGATAACAACACAAGAGGCTATTGGTAAATTTTATAAAAAAAATAAGGAAGACCTTCAAGAAAAAAGTCTGAAACAAGTGCTATAGCATTATTACTGAATGAAAACAAAACCTAGAAATTACTGGCAAACTCAAAAGGCTTAAAGTACTAGCTAATACAACTAGAAAAATGGATCAAGTCCCTAAGGAAGCCAATCACTTTTCTATTCTTCCTACCAAAAATATATTAAAAGAAAAAGAAGACTCAAAATAAACAAAGTCTTAAGGCAATATAGTATATATAATAATTAGTTTGATATTTAAAGGTTTTAAATAGTTTGATTTTTAATCACAGTTAGAACTTCAGGAGATTTACATAATGAGCTATAAACAATGTTTTAAGTGGCTAGAGAATAATTTAAGTCACAAAGGAAGTGAAATATCATTTCCTAAGTTGTATCTAGAGAATGTTAAACTTTATAGATAAGTGAGTCAATATGTGAAAGTCATAAAACATATAAATATCAAATATGTTTACAATAAAATAGACAAGCTATATTGACCTGACTGTGGGTTAAAAAAAAAAAATAAAAACTTATTTTTATATATTATTAGTTAAAAGACAATGTTATTTAAAAAATAGAATCTAAATAATTTAGATTAAACAAAATAAAGTTTTAATTAGATACTTTAAATTAAATTTAAGAAATAATATTTTACTTCTTTAATAAATTGAAAAAAAATTTTTTTTTAATACTGGCTTTGCCAAACTTTATTGAAACTCATAGAAGTAATAGGAATTGAGCTAACTTAAAAAACTATGCATCTGATTTTTCTTGTTTAATAAAGTAGAAACAATAAAAAATTTCTTTAAGGATCACTTTATCTTATGGCTAAACCATCTCTTTAAAGAATAGAAAATTATTATATAGCTCCACTAATGTTGAAATAAATTTCAAATATGTAAAAATAAAAAAAAGAAAAAGGTTGTGTTCCTAGTTGTACACTACTTTTCAAGTGATTGTCAAAGTTTAGACCTATTTGATAAAGTTGTATTCAATACTCTATCAAACTCCTTAGATTAACTATTTTTATAAATAAGAAAACAAGACTATATAGGAATAAAGATTTTGTATTATAAAAAAGGTACTGGAGAATTGAGAAAAATATTTTGGTTATATTCAATTATTGTTTACTAGTTCCAGTCTCATTTCTTTCATATCATATCTAGTATAAGATCTTTTATAAATGTTCTTCTAAGGATAACAAGTTAGAAATTTTATAGAGACTCTAGGATATAGAAGAAGTAAATAAGAGGAGAAGTTTGAAGCCTATTATCTACCAGTCTATCCTTCTTTGCCATTGCAATAACACCATTTTAAAAAGAAAAATTTTGATACTTCTGATATGTACCTTGGCAGACTTGATAAATGCTATACTATTTTTTCAAAATACTATTATTTTTAGAGATTGAACAATTGTTTATGGTCCTGGTATATTTTTCAGGCATCTTTGATCTAGTGATTACAAGCTGATAATAATAATTAGATATAAGTAATCATGAGATCTCTCTAATTTTCTAATAAGCTTGTGATAAGAGATAGGCATAACACTTTTAAAGCATTATCCTTATTTTGTATTTTCTTGAGTTGTGTCTTTATTTATTTTCTTAGGTAATAAGAAGGAGAGTATGTTTTTTCTTTTTTACTTTATTAATAAAATAATATAAGAGTTAATAGTATTTGTTATTCACTTATACTATAGATATACTGTATGACTTATAATAGACTTTAGGTTCTTATAGAACTAAGAAAATACATTCAAATATGTGAGATAATCAATAGGAGCTTGTTTACATTTCTTTATTGACATGTTTTCTATTAGCCAATTACTGTTTGAAAAACTTTATGTTACTTAAAATTCAGAATCAAACTGAGTTAGGCAAAATTCTTCAGAAAAATTGAGAAAGAGTTCTTTTAGAACCAGTATATGACAAAAAAGTAGATGATTATCTTTAAGATAAGTCTTATATCATTAGAAAAGCTTTGTGTTGTTTCTTCCTCAAGTGAGTAAATAGTTACACTTCAGTTCTTTTTCCTTTCAAAACTTTCTTGTCATTGATAGGAAAGGTATCACTGAAAGTCTGATTTTTGTTTGAAGAAGATAGTTTACAAAAGAAAGAAAAAAAATAAAAATAACTCTTAAAGTATTATTTCAAATTGATTTAAGGAAAGTTATAAAACTTTATTAATCAAGAAATATAAAAATTTCTTACAAATATCTTTTTTATTTGTAATCAAAGGATCAGCAGAAAGAGTTTTGAAATTTGATTAATAAATTGAAATTAATTATATTTATTAGAATTATTATTAATAATTTATTAATATAAATTATTTTAAAAAATAATAAATTGTTAAATTAATACAATATATTGAAAAAAAAATCAATTAATAACCTTTTTCAAAAATTTTTATTCAAATAAACAATTTTTTCTCAAAAAATATTTATATAATTGTGATATTTTTTAGCTTTATATTATTAAAGAAACTTATTTATTGATTACTAAAACTATATAATATCTAAGTAACTTATTACCTTAAGTTTTTTAAATTAAAAAATCTTATCTTATACTTTTTATTTATAAGATTTAGACTTATGATCTAATTAAAATAATAGTATTAATAATATTTTAACATTATTTAATTAGAATAAAAACTTGAAAATTTTAGTTTTTTTTTTTTAAAAAAATATTTTTATTATTTAAAAACTTAATAAAAATAGAATTACTATATTATATACTTACAGTATTATTTATCTATTTTTATTATAAATATCTTTTTTAAGAACTTGTTTAATTAAAAAAACCATTTTATAAAATTTTTTTTATTACTACTAATATTATTAGAATATATAATTATAATTAATTTATATTTTAAAAACTAATATATTTTTTTTTTAACCTGCAATCATACTACACTGGCATGTTTTTATTGAGATATTGAGAAATACCTAAATATTTTATAGACTTTCACAAAGCGACTAACTTGTCATTGTATATTATTAGTTAAAAGACTATACTACTTAAAAAATATGAGAAGTCCACTAAGCTAGTTCAGACTAAACAAAACTAAGTCTAAACTAGGAACTCTAAGTCAAATTTAAGGGACAATATTTCACTCTCCTAGTAGCTTGGAAAAAGTGTCTCTAAGTTAACCAGGGTCATCACTAACAGTTTGTCACTGTAGATTATCCTGAAAAATGATGAATTACTAAAGTTGGCACAGGGGAAAAAGGAAAAAGGGAAATGCAAATCAAAGCCCTCCAAAAGGTTCTTGCTCTATTTCACAGTTTCCTCTTGAAAGGGGTTTGCCTAATTGGAATATTCTCTAAGCTTCATGACATTTGAGGAACTTAGCTATTCCTGAAAATAACTTTAAGAAGAACATTTGAGAAACTTATCCTTCTTCCAATATATGAATTCACTTATCGCTGTTAAGGCCAGTGCTATATTATGGAAGAGTTTACCTAATCAGGATAAAAAAATCTTTTCAAGAACTTTGTCTGACCGGGATAGAAGCTTGGAGACCTCAACTTTTATCCAAGAAAGCCTTTTCACCATCTGAGGAACTTAATAAGAAATAGGAGCTGAATTTTTTTTTCATATCCATTGCTCACCTTTCGGTATCATAATTGTTTCCTGAAAGTTAAACATACATGATTGGAGGTGACACTTTTTTTAGAACTTTCTTTTCTATATCACCAATGATATATCTAGACATGTGATTGTGACTAATAGAAGCTTGTTTACATTTCAAAAACTGACATGATTCATATCAGCCAATCATCTTTGGTGAGGATTTGTGTTATCAAAAATTCAAGGTCAAACTGAAATAGGCAAAATTCCCCAGAAAACCATGAAAGTGATAGCTCTAAGAGGTTCACAAGTGACTGAAAGGGGAAAAATAAGTCCTTCTGTGATAAAAAATCTCTATATATCTCCTGTTTCAAAGGTTAAATAGGCCTTCAGGTATTTCACAGTCAGTTCTTCTTTCTTTGGGAACTTTCTTGCCATTGATATCAAAGGTATTGCTTGACTTTTCTTGGTCACTAGGAGTCAAATTTTTGAGTGAAGAGGTTTGTAAACAATAGGAAAAGAGTAGAAGTGACTTTTGAAGTCATACTTCAAGTTGTTTTAAAGAAAG
>CAJVPT010007140.1:0-10336 GCA_910592055.1 Acaulospora colombiana
CAGGTGTATATTTTAATTTAGAAGAAAATAATCATGAATGGCAATAAATTATAAATATTAAAAATGTAAATTATTACCTAAATGTTTATATATAAAACTTAAAGATGGCAAGTAAACATTAGATAGGAAAAAACAAATAAAAAAAAAAAAAAAACATGATTAAAAAAATATTGGATTAACTGAACGGATACAGATCATATAAAAATAAATCTGTTCAGATATGAATTGAATCAAATAAAAACTGAACTGATCAGATTTAGATAGATTAATCTAAAATTCGATTCAATTTGATCCATTACGATCCCTAATTCCACTCTTCTATTAATTTAGTGAATGCAACATTATTTGTGGCATTAGCAGTTGTAATTCTTAGAATTTTTAAATTTAAATAAACTGTTTTAGTCTTATATTAAATTTATTTTAAATATATAAATAAATTTACATTCATTTGAATCATAAATTTCTTTAAACATGATAAAAATGCTTCTTTAATACTTTTACTTAAATGAGTATCCCACAGCTATATAAAGTTTATTATTATACTCTGCATTTTTCAATCTTTATCGATAAAATAGGCAGTTATACCTAAAAATACTTTCATTGAAACTGATATCCAAATATCAAGTATAAATGAAATAGCACTTTCTATTTCTTGCAATATCTTTTGAATTTATTCTTGATTATTTAAATAAAAGTTTATTATACAGGTCTTAATAAAAGTAGCTGATAGTATTTTTGTATCTGGTGCCAATGTTTATACGAAAGCAAGGAAAGCTAATTCTTGGACAACTATAAAAGGTTGCTGATTGATAACAATCTATTGAATAAGTTTTTTTTTTATTTTTTGTTGAGTTGTATATCCATTATATATAAATACAAAAAATTAATGGTATTTTTTTTTAAAAATTTAAAGATTATTTGATATTACCTTCGTTTTAAAAAAATTGGCAATTTCAGTGTTACCAGTTATTATATTTAATTTTGTGGATGAGTTTTTTCAAGATGCTTTATTAGATTAGAAGTATTATCTCCACTACAAATATATATCGTCCTGCAATATTTATAAGTAGCCTTTCTGTCCTCTTTAAAACTTGTATTTCTTATAAAGTGTTCCTATACTTTACTTCTAGTAATTGTTGAGATAACTAAAGCCGATTCTGATGTATTGCTTGTATTAGCATTTTCAATATTGATATTGTCATGGCTAGTTAAACTGCTATTTTCATCGTATACAATTTGTATACTATCAAATGAATTTTCATATTCCATTTTTAAAAGAAATAAATTAGCAAAACAAAGAATATAATGTAAGTAATTAAGCAGCAAAACTATAATATCATGAAGAGCAAAATATTGAATTTTTTTTAACTTGCTTTTTATATTGTTTTTTTTTTAAAAAAAAAAACTATTTTATTTTCCTAAATAGTCCGATTTTAATTTTATAGATAGTATGTTTAAATAAAATTAAATAATTATATACAATTTATATGGATTAATGTATATCTGATTTGAATTATATCGAGTTTGATCTGAATCCGATTTGAATCTGATAGTTTTGTAAATTTAAAATTCGATTTGATCCAAATCTGATCAGATTAAAAATTTTGAAATTTGATTTGATCCAATTCATATCCGATTCATGGATTAATCAGATTCAGATCAAAATTGTGAATACTACCCATTCCTATATTCAGGAATCGACATTATCTAGAGTATACTAATGTACCTATCAATCAGCTTGTTGTCACCCACTAATGGACCCAACATACCAGAACTCACTCAAGATTTCTAGCACCATTTAGTATTGAGAATCTCTTATACTAATCTTGTGACTAGTTAGTATTAAAAAAATAAAATTAAAATAAAGAGTGAAGATTGAAAATATTTACAAAAAAATAAAATAGGAGAAGAAATGAAGAGATACCTAACAACAGTTCTTCTACCCAATTTTGCCTCTGAAGATACTCAATTCATAGCCTTGATACTTTTGAAGTTGATAAGAAAGGGAAGATCAGTCCATGTGATGTTTATCCATTTGCACAACTGGCTGGTGACTTACGATGGATCTAAGGTTCTTATAGAGCTTAGAAAATGTATTTATATCCTATATCACATGTATCCTTGTTTACATTTCTGCTAACCATGGAACAACCAATTCCAGACTTCAGCCAATCAATCCATCCAGAATCTGATGTAACAGAAAATTCAAGATCAAACTAGAGTAGGCAAAGTTTTTCAAAAAAATCAAAAAAACTACTATACACTAAGAGAAAAGTCATTTTTGCCTGTGATATTGATGTCTGTCTACTGGCTGGCATGGAGCTGTTGGTTCAAACTTCTTTCTGAACTTTGGGACCTCCATAGGAAAGAAAGGGAAGGTATTTTTTCATTTGGTTTCTTTTTTCTAGAAAAGCTTTCTTGCTATTAACTTCTTAGATAGAAGGTTTGTGAAGAGGAAAAGTAAGCAAGAAGGGTAGAATATGACTACTGTCATATTTTGACACAAAATAAGAAATATTTCATTAAGATAAATTATGTTATTAAGTAACAATAAATAAAATCTAAGATTAAATAATGCAAGATAAATCTGAAGTTAATGATAATAATGAGATAAATAAATATTTAAAGATTATTCAGCTCCAAAATATGAATTTTTATCAAATTCTAGTAAATTTTCAAATAGTCATTTTATATAAATTTTGTTGTAAATTATGAACTATAGAATTTAATTTAATTTATCCATCAGTCGTCTTCTTCTGTGTGGATGGATACAAAATCAAGACCAAAAGAAAGGAAGCATTGAGCAAAACACTGGATCTGAGTAGGCAATAAGTACCTCAGACAGTTGCAAGAAAATAATCAAAAGTACGGATGAATAAGTTTCTCAGATGGTTAGGAATAAGAAGGATATTCCAGAAGGGTTGACTCTTAATGAGAAGAGGTTTCCAGCAGAGGTCCTTTGAAGGACATGGATCACTTTTATTTTTTCTTTTTTTTTTCATTTTCATGTAGCACAATTGTGCATTTTTAGATATCCCTTTTCTTTTATTTTTCCTTTCCTCTTTTGTAGTTTCTAGAATTCAGTTTCTTGGAGAATAATAAGTAGTGACAACCTGCTAGCAATGATGGGTAAGTTAGGAGAGTCTTTACTCATAACTTAGTTCAGAGCGAAATATTGTCTCCAAGATTGTACTTAGAGACTGAAGCTCTTTTGAGAATTGAAAGCCATTGATGAGTGTGTCACTATAAGATTTTAGTTTAGCTATGATGCAATTGCCCTATGTATCTCAATCAGTTTTCTTAATGATTAATAAACGCACAGTACTGGCCTGACCAATGGTTTAAAAAAAAAAAAATTTGATTTAATTTATTGAATAGTGCAACAGATATACTACTAAAATTTATAAAACTGATTAATTGAAATTGATAATAATGAATTTAAACTCTTGTAGATTTTATATTCCATTAATACATATATAGATTATCAAACCAGTTCATTAGTTTTATAGCATATCAAAAATATCACAAATTGTATAGACAGAATGATATTCTTGATTTTCAAAAAAATAATCAACTATCAATTATGAAGTATATTCATATTGAATTTCTTATTTCAATAATAAAATAAAGAAAACTTATAATTTTTTACTGTTTATTAATGATAGAAATGGATCAAATCAAATCAGATTTTAATTTGATTTGATTTGATCCAGTTTTTATAAATATGAATTAAATATGGATCTGATTTATTTTAAATTGATCTGATCCAATTTGAAACTATAATAGTTCAATTTGATCTAATTCAAATCTGAATCTGATTTGATTTAATTTGAAATTAATTTGAAACTGATTTGATATATTTTGAATCTGTTTCAAAATATATTCAATTTTAGCTACTTTAATTTAACTAAATTAAATTAAATATATTTAAATTAATCTGGCTTTATTTTAATAAAAAAATTTTAACTAGTATATTTATTTATAGAAATATTTTTAACTTTAAATTTAAAAATTTTTCTTTTATTAAATTTAAATAAATTTATTTATTCTACACATAATAATTTGGTTTCTTCTATATTAATATACTTCCTGCTATAGCCAGTATCTTTTAAAATAACTTTTTTTTTTCCTAGTGAAGCCTTGTTATTGAGTTTTTATTTATTCATTAATACAGGCTTATGTATACAAATTTAATTGCAAATCTATATATTTATGAATAGAAAAAATACTATGATTCAGTATTCTATTACTAGAAACTTTGTGACTTGCTGTAGTCTACCTTAGTAGGTGCAAGCATGCCAAAACTCTGTTAGTACTAATATTGATTGAAAAGAAAAAGAAAAGAAAGTAACTATTATTTAGGGTATTCTCTGTTATAATATTTGTTAGTTTTATATATAGTTTCCCAAATCTATTCTTAAGATATTTTCTCAGACTGATTGGGCTCATTCAGGCTCTTGACCTAACTCAAAGGGTTTGATGGCCTATATTGTTAGTGAGTCTGGATTCTGTAATATAATCTATTAATTGAATGTATTATACTTGACCTGCCTCTTCTTGTACTTAAGTTTTTTCCCTATGTTTTGACTTTTTTTCCAGTCGATTATAATGTTATATCTGAATTTCCATGTTTCCTGTTTAACCTGTCAGAATTTGTGTATTGCTTTTCTAATTGTATCTAGTGCTCTGGTTCTATCTTTAGTTATAGATTCTATTACTTAAATCATGTCATGTATTATGACTTCTCTAATAATATTCTTCCATTCGACTTGGTACCCTACTTTGATGTTTTTTTTATACTTTTATATTATTGATATTCTTTTTTATTTGTTTTAAATCAGTTCTATCTGTTTATCTTCAGCTCTTGCTGCACTTTCCTCTGTTATGGCCTGAATAAAGTCTTCTTGAAGTCTTGTTTATATTGTGTCACATTGAAGAGAATAATTATTTATTTCTCTGTGTTGTTTGCAAATTTTGCATTTATTATTTGAATAGATATCAGGATATCTTTTGTTTAATTTGTCTATAGTAGGTAGTTCTCCCATCCATGTTTTGATTCTGAAGAAGTGGTCTGTATAATCTCTCATATTAATTATTGTTGTTATGATTTTGGTTGACATTAGAAGCTCAAGTATTAAGGACCAGTAGATTTCTCTAGATTTCTTTTAGTTCAACCAGTCCTGATTTCTGCATAGTGTTTGCCATTTACTTGTCTACTTGTTTTTGAGGATCTATCTTGTTAGAGGCTTTATTGCTATGTTATATTATTTTTGATTCCATCTAGTAAAGATATTTATTATTGTGGCTATTCATGTATTGACTGTTATGATATGCTTGGGTTTGTCTGAGATGCTTATAGATGCCAGTTGATCTGCCTTTTCATTGCCTAGAATGCCTGAATGGCTTTTAACTTTTATCCAGTTAACTGTTAGTCTTTTGGATTGAATGAAATCTGTAATGGTAATATTGAGGATTTAGTTTGGCTGGTTTGTTTTCCTTTGATATCTCTTCTGGGTTGGGGACTCTTTTAGCATATTGATTGCTACCTGATTATCTTGAGAATAGTAATGGTTTTGTTTGAACTGATAGTACTTACCACTGTTAGGATGGCCATTAGTTCCACTCTTATGGATGAAAAGGTATTATATATTTCTACTTGGAATTCTACTACTTATTCTTCTTCTTCTGTAATTATAATTCAGCCTAGTCTTATTCTGCTTCTTTATGGATATCTAGTAAATGATCCATCTATATATATCCTTAGGTCATTAAGTTTGCTTAGTTCTTTTACTATGGCTGAAAGCTAATCTATGAGGTTTTGATATCTGATTAGTATGTTGTATAACAGGTGTATCATTTCTGAAAGTGGGTCTATATGAATCTATGGTGTCATTCTAGAAATTGTTGATGCTATTTCTCTTTTTTGCAATGCTTTCTTAATTTCTTTAGAAGTGAAGCATAACTTATTCAATATGTATTGTTATTCCATTAGTTGATCTTAATTAGAATCAGTTGGTTTAGAACTTTTGTCTACTATTATATTAACTGTTCTTGTCCTAATAAGTTTTGCAATACATTGACCTTATTCTGTGTATTGATTTCTCAGTTGTTAATTGTTTCTTCAGTATCCTTTACACTTGAAAAGCAGTGATGTTGATAGAAGCAATATTATATGGTTGACTATTATCTTGTTTGAGTCTATCATTTTTCTTTTTTTATATATTGCAATTTTACAATCCGATTTTGCAGCTATCCACTTGATGGTTATTTGTAACTGGGATGAAAGTATAGGGGTGTTGTTGTAAAAATTATTATTTATGTTGCTAAAAGAGAAGTCTATTATTGTATATTAATATAGATTTGGGTCTATGCATATGATTTGTTGTAGATCTTGAAACCATCTTGGAATCCTTTTCTGTCTATCTTTATTTGTTCTGAGTTACTACTATATAAGAGATCTTAATAGATTGTTATTTATGAGCTATTCTTTAAAAAGAATATATCTTTTCCTTAGAGCTGATCTGTTTTGGTCATACTATTCTTCCACAATGATATATTTGATAGTTGTCTTTCCTCTCTGTGAAGTAATGCAAAGTGTTATATGATCTGTTGTTTTAAATATAATACCCTATACCTTGAGCATGTTGAAAATATCATTCATATGATTTTATTATTTTTTTGTCAAAAAGGAATATTTGTCTACTAAAATAAATATACTTAACCAGTATTGATTTTGAAGTTGTTATAGCCTGATCCATACTATTTTGCTACATGTGTCAGATCCATTGATTTTTTTGAACTAGTTGTTTTTGTATAGCAAGACCTGTCTGTCCCATATGTTGAAAAGTCTGTATCCAAAGTCTATATGAACAATGGTATTAGGGGCTGTCCTGGATCGATTGATTTTGTGTTTAAAGGTTTTGACTATTTTGCTATTTAATCAATCACATTTTTGTTTAGATAGAGCCATGTCATTGAGAAGATACTCGACTGTTGGGTAAAAGACATAGTTTATTATATAATATACCTACTTATCTATAATTTTCTTCTATTTAATAAGATTGATTGTATTATTGATTTTTTTCTGGATGAGCTGTTTTAATATTGTTTTTTTCTATCTTTTGAGATTCAAACTCCCAGGATATATGCTGTTTCATTTTTCCTTAAGGGTATAACCTTGGTTCCAGCCAGCGTGACTCTTTATATCCAATCTTTCTTGCTTGCATTAATATATCAGTAATGATTTGTCTCTATTAGCTTGTATATCATTAATGTGGAGAAACTCTAATACTGTATCAAAAATACTTTGCATATTAAATCTGTTTGAAGCATACTAGATTGTATCATTCATGTATACTGTTATCAAGATTATTTGTGATCTGATGTATTGGGGTATCCTGAAATAATTATCTGTTATAAAGTTGATACTCCATGTCACCTTCATTTCATATCCCATCTTTTTGTCATCTATTTCCTGTATTAAGAGGTCATAAAAGATTCTTCACAACAATAGAGATATTATATCTCCTTGGTCGATTTCATTCAAACTTTGTATTCCTCTGTATATCTATATGCCATGATGATTCTATTATATCTATTTATTAAGATATCTTCTATTATGTTTATGATTCCTCCTAGAATCTTGATATACTTTAATATCATTATTATCGTATCTTTGTTTATCAAGTCATATACTTTGCTTATGTCTTGACTAAATATCTATACCTTTTTCCTTGCTTTTTTAGTTTCTTCTGAAAGATTGTTCATTATATATATTGACTGTTATGTGCTACTGTCTAGAAGTCCTACCCAGTTGCTTTTTGATATTATGTAGTATTGGTTCAGTATTATTGCTATTCTATTGTTAAGAATAGACATAAAGACTTTTCTTATTGTTTTCAAGAGAGTGATTGGTCACGTGATGTTGATATCTTCCATCTAGTTTTTAGGTTTTGGAATTGAATAGATTTCTTCTTATTTCCATTCCTTGGGGACTTTTCCTGTTTCCAAAATCTGGTTGTATATTATTTCTAGAAGTTAAATTCCCTTGAGACCAAGATTTCTTAACAAGATATATGGTATTTTTGTGAGTTCTGATGCACTATACTTGTTTTTGGCCTTAATTGCTTCTCTGATTTCTTGAGTCTTAATCTTGTCAATACACTGGTTATACCAGTCCAGGGTGATATATTCGATTGGTATATACTCTTGATCTAATTTGGGCAGTTTTGCAAATTTGCAGTTTCCTAGTATCATGTCTATTTCTCAAAGTGGTTTCTGACTTTGATTTTGATTTTATTTAGGTCTGTAATAATTATGGTCTCATTTGCCATGATATGTTCTACTAGTCTGCTTGTATCTATCCTCTTGTTTAACCTATTCAGTATGCTGTCTATTATCTTCCTTGATTGTTTTTGTAGAAATTTGAAATGCTTCTCGACTCTTTCATTAATTGTTTTTATTTTTTCTCTTCTGATCTCTTGTTGAGCCATCCTGTTTTCTGTCTTTCAAAGCTTCTATAGTTCCTTTAGTCACTGATACTATTGGATGCTTCTATTAGGGTTGTTGTATTAGTTTATTAGTGAATTGTCAATTTTTTCTTCCTTTTTATTGATAGTTTCTATTATTCTACTATCTTTTTTTCCATTTCACTATCTGGTGTTTTGTTGTTCAGATATTTTTTATATGTTCTATATATTTTTTTTATTAGGAGTAGGAGTTTTATTATACTCCTGTACCTGGACTTATGAATTGTCTTGATGTTCCTACTCTTTTATCATTTTTTTAAGTATTCTTACTTGCTTCCAGAAGTATGTTTTTGAATTGATTTCAGAGCTTTTCTAGGAGGATGTGGCTGCATTATATAGTCTTTGTGACCTTTTCCTTCATGGTCTTCTTGAAATTATTTCATTGTTTATTGGATGAGTTCTCATAGTCTATTTGCTTCATGTTGTTGTTTTTTCTGTTTGCCACCTTGTTCTAATACTTATATAGTATACTTATTATAATTGTAAATATTTTGTATCTGTGGCTATAGTTATGGTTAGTGATATGTGTGTCACTTCTTCAATATGTTGGACCAGTAATCTTAATACCCATATGTAGTTCAGTCTGCTGCCATAACTGCTCTTGCTCCTATTATATGTGTAGCTTCTTGTATATTGGTTTAAATATCTATATATATCTATAAAATTGAGGGTTATTAGTATATTGATTAGGTCTCTGTTGTGGGAGCCTGGCTTCTTTTTTTGGTAGTTCTGTCTAGCTCACTGTTTACTATTTTGTTAAAATCCCTTAGTACTATTATGAAGAAATTTTTGTTGATTAAACTATATTTATTTCTTATTTTTGTGAGATTATTAGGACTATAGATCACTATTACTCTGTATTTAATCTTAGCCTTGAAAGCCATGTCGATATATATGCCTATATCTTGCCAAGTTCCAGTTTTGTAAATATGTATTGCTCATTCTTTTTTGATGATAATTCTGACTCCTATGTCAGTTTGTACCTTGTTTCTTTCATTGTTCAAACTATATATTTGTCCTTTTTCTTTGTTCATTTGTAGTGATATGGTAATCATATTTCTGTAATTCCTATTATATTATATTGTTCTTCTTTCATATATATTGTAAGTAAAATTTGTTTGTTCTCTTCATTTATTTCTCTAATGTTTATCATACTGATTTTTCAGTTGTTGATTGTATTGTAATTTCTATGTGAAGTATTTATTAGGTTGATTCATTCAGTTTGATATTTTGATATTAAGTTGGATATATTGTCACCTATTTCATCTATTCCTATCAGGATTATTTCATATATTTATTCTATTATTTTATTGTAATGAGTTGGGTCCTAGTGAACTTGCTAGTTGTAATAGCTTGAATAGGTTAATTGCTTCCTTTATCATGGAACTCATTTTGTTAAGTTGTTTTTGGTATGCTTCCTGTGATACTCTGATATCTTTAATACTAATGTTTGAGGTTGTTTCTGGTATAGCCTTGTCTGTTACTGGTGTCTCCCCTAATTTTTCCCTGAGTTCATTGACGCTTTTTAGATATCTATTTGCACATTTCTATTCTAAGGTATCTATCCTTTTATCTAGATCTTTGAGAGAGACTTTTATCTCTTGAATTTTTCCTTGCAGAAAAAGAAGTAGTTCGTATAGATCTCTTCCCACTAGATGATTGCTTATATTGCTTTTAAATTGATGATGTTTACGTAGCTTCTGAGGTTATTAGTATAGTTAAATTCTTTGAATTGTGGTTTAATAGGATACTGGATCTGTTTTTTGCTGGAATTCTTGGATTGTTAGAATAATTAGTATATTGTTTTG
>CAJVPT010007141.1:0-10336 GCA_910592055.1 Acaulospora colombiana
GCTAATGTGTCTAGATGCTATTAGTTCCTGAATTTTTATAGCAAGCAGATCTTTAGCCTATTTGCAGAAGCTTGTTAGAACCTGTTTTGTGATGAAGTGGCTTTAGCACTAAAACTGGCTGAAGCATATTGTGATCTTTAGTTATCTTATAATTGGACAGGATTTTGATCACAGGTGGCAATGATCAACATCATGAGATAGATAAGATCTATCTGTATCACCTAGGTTGAATAATACTGTCTCACAGTGGTATTAAACTCAGAAGCAGTATTTGGTAACCTAAGAGTGTTATTATTGTACTATAGACCCATAGATTTATTCATATAATATTGTATAAGATAATTTTATATAAATATGCATGATTGTAATCTTGTATTTTTTTTTAATTTTATATAAATAATAAAATGGCTGATGAAATAATACTAAAAAAATCTGATTTTTTAAAGATCGTATTAAAAATTCATGAAAATATTGATCAAGATAAAAAGTTATTGAAAATGTTAATAAGGAATGTTCAAGAAACTAAAGGAATTTTAAGTCAATTTAAAAAGTGTATAAAGATGGATCAGTATATTTCGATATCAGATTTTTCAGGATATGGAATATTATAATTGTTATTTGGCCACATTTCAAAAATTGAGTATAAATTATGAATCTGAAAGATCATATTCATATAAGTTAAATGGAATAGAATTATCAATTTTCAAGAATGAGATGGTGATAGAAAGAGGTATCAGATTGCAATCGACGATTTCGAATATTAGATCTTTTGAGAAGAAATTGGATGTGATTGTTAAAAATGAATATAAAAATTGATATATTTTTTATCAGTTAAGCATTATAATATCTGAGAAGATATATGAAACATATTTATTAAAGAATTTTAGATTCAAAGATTTGTATTCAGATGTTGTTATTATTAATACTTGAGATGATAAAATCTAGATTTTGAGTTATGAGATCAAATCTTTTGTACATATGACAATATTCAAGAATTATAAGATTCAGTTAAGTTGTTATATAGAATTTATTGAATTTGCGATTGCAAGGGTATCAGAACATAGTTATCGTAAAATATTTTTAAATCGAGAAAAGTCTGAATTTATTGTGCATAATAAGGAAAGAAATTATAAATATAAAAGTGGTAAGTATCAATTTTGACATCATGAGTTTTATAATATATTGAGATAATTGGATGATGTATTTTTGAAAACTCCAGATTGCACTTGTGATGAATATATAAGATTTGTACACAAGAATTATATGAAGGATAAAGATGATTTATCAAAAATATTTAATCAATTAAAGATCTTTTTAAGAATATTTTTTTTAATTATTCCAAAATATATATTATGAATTTATTATAAATATGTTTAATAATTTTATGTATCAAATAAAAAAAATGTCACAACAGCTTGTAATAAATGTAGAGATAAAAAAATTGGTTGTGATAAATTGTCAACATATTTTAATTGTTTAAATCACAATCAAATGTGTGTGAGAAAACCTTTTGAATATCGTGATTTAAAACCAGGATCCAAGTGAATTTATAGACGAAGTAAAAAATATGAAATATCGTATTTGATAAATTTATGAGATATTGAATATATCAGAATATTCATTATTTATAATTATATTCTTTAAGAAATCTTTAATATTATTTTCGAGAGAATTTTCAAAAAATGTTTCGATAGATGTTTGAGACAATTTATTGATGAGTATTTGAGAAATATCTTGAGTTTCAATAAATATATTTGATATTTGTTTATTGATTTCGGGAGTAGTGGATTGTTGAATGATTGGTATTGTGAATTTTTCATTTAATGTTTTTTCATCTTTTTTAATTTTGGTTATAATATTGTATATATCTTTTATAAATAATCAAGAGAGACCATAGTAATCTTCTATATGAAATAAGATCTTTAAGTTGTTTGATATTTTTCTTGAGTTTGATATTTTCTTTCTTTAGAGATTTTATTTTATCTTTTTCAAGATTAGTTGAAAATTTTTTTTTGATTTTCTTCAGAGATTTGTTGTAAGGATTGGTTTTTTTTTGAGATTTTGAGAATGTTGGTTTTGAACATCTTTGAGATTTTGATTTATGTATTCATAATAAAGAATATCTTTTATAATTAATTTTAAAATTTGTGTAATAAAGATCTGAGAATTATTATAACATAATAATTATATAAAGAAGTGTTTGATAGTTGTGAGTGATCAAAGCTATGAGTGAAATCAAGTCAAATATATATTTTAAAAGTAAACCAAAGAATAAACGTGATTACAAATATATCAATAGGTATATCATATAATGTTAGAAGATACCTGATGAATGAATCAATTGACTACAAGTATTGTGTACCTTACAATTGATCAAAATAAAAAGAAAATTTCGAAGATTCTGTATTATTAATTTTTTAGATACGAATGTTCAGATTGAGCAAAGAATGTTTATATACTTTCAGATTGTAAGTTGTTCAAGCATGAGAAATATGAGAAGTTGAAATTTGAAAAGATGATTAATAAAAACAAGAAAAATGAAAAGATTATATACAAGTATTACAAATAAATATATAAATCTCAGTATATTATATATTATAATATTAAGATTAGATTAGATGAAATTTTGATGATGGTTAAGGAAGAGATTTTGATTGAGATTTTATGTTTTTCATGAAATGATTTCATTGGTGTGTTATTATATTATTAAATAAATAAGATATAAAAATTTATATACTGTATAAAGAATATCATGTTTTTATGTTTGGATGTCATCTTATCATCACTTGATAAATATTCAAATAAGATGTCATCAAGAAAAAGAAAAAATAAATCTACATTTGAAGAAGATTAAAAGAAATTTAAAATTAATTTTAATGAATTGATGAGTGAATATGATGTTTTGTATAAACTCAGTAATTATATTGAAGAAACTATAATGAGAGAATATTTTAAGAGTATGGAAGAAAGAAACTGATTTATTGATACTTGAAAATCATTTATTCTTGTAAAGAAGAAGATATATAAATCTATCAAGATACTAATTTCAACTGAAAATGAGATGAATTCACTCTTATTTGATAAAGCTAATATAATTTATAGATAGAAAAAGGTTTATTTCAATTTATCTAATGCAACAGATTTTAATTTAATTATATTAGATATTATAAATATATGAAAAATGAATAATAATTAATTATTTATTTATAATTTAATCAAATAAAGAAGCTTTATTTGATATCTTCATATATATGAGAATATTGGATAGAGTATTGAGTGTATAAGTATAAAATCATAAATTTCGATTTAACAAACTTGAGATTTGAACCACTTATAGATTATATATTTGAGAATACCAATATGTTTAAGAATTATAGCAAGAAGAAGAATTATGAATTATATGTATTCATATTAATTAAAGATGATATTATTATAAAAGAGGTAAATGGATTATACGATATACCACATGGATATCCAAAGGTTGATGAGAATGACTTAATTGCTATGCAAAAATTTATTTTTCAAAATTTTGATATAATGATAAATAAATGATAAATTCAATTGATATCTTTATGTAACAATATATGAGCAAAATATTATTATTATGAGGTTGATGATAAGTATGAGATAAAGATAGAATATATATATCAAAGAATAACTATTTATATTATAAAGAAAAAATTGATCTTTTTACTTTTTTGGATTTGAAAAAAATTTTCATTATATATCTGAAAGATATAATAAGGTGCAAAGATATCTTATTAGACAAGGTTTGATACGTTCATATCAGAAGAGATATAAATCATATATGTAATATTATTGTTTATATAATAGTAAGAGAAAAATAAGGAAATTCATTTGGTACAATGGCACTTGATATTGATATTTTAGTATTAAGATCAAGAGTAGTTGTAGAATAGATTTGATTTCTGTGAATAATGTGATAAAAAAGTGATATCATCTATATAATAAATAATCACATTTGATATTCTTTTTGAGCACCAGATGAAGTATTGTTTGTATAACTTTAAAATAGAGAAATATTTGAAAAAAATAAAAGAATTTGAGAATTATTGAAAAAAAACATCTTTTATATTCAAAATATGTTCAAGTGTATCAACTTGTATCTGATGAAAAATTTGTTAATGAGAATAAAGCAAATAGTGTGTTTTCTTTTAATTTTATAAGATGAATTCAAAGAAATTTTCAATTGTATTACTTATTGATTATAATCGAAAAATATGGTTGAGTCATCGAAATAATGTTGATAAGGATTTTTTTGAACTTCTTCAAGTTTTGAGTGAACAATGTGGGGATGGTGAGAATTATTTGATATATATAATTTAAGAGATTAGAGAGAAAACAGATATTGAATTATCTGAAATGATCTTCATTGGATATGTAAATATAAATATTTTTCTTATTTTTATAGTATTAATCATCTTTATTGATGTATGATGTACTATGCTTGAGTGAAAGATTTGATTCTGAATTAATTGAAACCTGAAAATAAGGAAAATTGAAAGCTTTATTCATTAAGTAATATGGCGAGTATAAAAGATTGATTGATCTCATAATTGATTAAAAAATTTGATAATATTAGAAAGACAATTTCGAGGATTAAGAAGAAGAAATATGAGAAATATATGGTTGTAGAGGAAATTGTAAAAAGGGTGATGATGATATGAGCATGGAATAAGATAATATTAAGGGACAAAGGAAAAAATTAAAATCAAATGGTTATAATATGGAGGATGAGATAAAGATTGAATGATTGATTGTATTTTAAAATTATTATTATTATTATTTTATTTGAATAAAGAAGTTTCATCTGGTACTTATGTGAATACAGATACTAGATGGAACATAATTTGCATGAATACGTGATAATAAATATTAGAAAGATAATAACACTTTTATTTTTGAAAAAATTTTTATTTAGCAAGGTTATTTTTTAATTTTTAATTTATCTTTTTGTCAATGAGATGACAACTTTGATTTTGTGATATGTTTATTCATTCAAGAAGAAAAAGAATCCTGAGATTATTATTTTGATGGGTGTGATTGGGGTTGGGAAAACAAAATATGCTAATGAATTGAAACATTAACTTGAATCTGAGGAAAAGAAAATCTATCTTCTGGAAAAATATATTTGCAATTGGTTAGAAAATTTGATATATTCCTTCATAATCCTGGAAATTTTTTATTTTTCTTTCAACACGTGATCTTGGGAGCATATGAAAAATTGATAACAGAATTGAAGATGATGAAATTATATAATTATATTATTCTTGATCAAACTCATCTAGATACGACTGTGTTTACTCAATTAATGGTAGATAATAATGATTTGGTTAAATACTTGAAAGATTGTAAGAAGAAGATTACGTTTGTATTTTCTGTGAACTAGGTGATATTTTTGAAACCTAGGGTTGATATAATGATTAGTTATTGTATGAGATGTGGTTATTAATCTGATAGGGATCAAGAATATTATTTGATTAGTGTGTATAACAAGTATAAAGAATTGATGTCTAAATTGTATTTGGGTTATGAGATTGAAGAGATTGATAATAGTTAGCATATTTATTATGTTTCAATGTTTTGAAAAACCATTATTATGAATTTAAATTTTGATAATTATATTTTAAATAAATAAATAATTTCATCTGATATCTCTTGGGATACTGGGTGGAAGTTGATTTGCATAAATATGGATAATTTTCCTGAACATGATAATTTTATTGTTTTTGAGAATTATTTGAATGATTTTTATTTTTTGTTGATTGATGTTGAGGATGGTTTGGAATATGGAACCAAGAGATATGTGTTGAGACTTTATAGTATCATGAGAAATGGTAAAAAGTTGAGAGTCAATGTAATCAAAATTCATGTATTCTTTGATATTGTAATCCAGAAACATGATATAAAAAAGAGGTTAATAAAGGTGAACGTTTATGAGAACTACAAGATGATCAAAAAATATTATTTTAAAGAATTTAGTGAGAAGCCCAAATAATTTGTGAGAGTGTATTTTTTGAATTATTATAATTGAAAGAAGGTATTGAAATATATGAAAGATATATATTTGATGTGTTCCAATGACATAATATTTCATTGTTGAAATATGGCACATGAGAACAAGATCAATTTGACACAATGAAATTGGATTGATATAAATCCAATATATGTTCATGATGGTATACGACACTATCAAAAAGTAGTAAATGTGAGACTGGATCAGATGATATTGAATAAAAATTCACCTGAGAAACAAAAGATAATAATTATAACTTGAGATATCGAGACATATAGTGGATGAGAGGTGGATGATGTTCCTGATATGCAGTATGATGGGAATGAAGTTTTTATGATATGTTGTATAGTGAATTGGAAGAATTCAGTTGAACTGATGTATCAAGTATGTTTGACTATGGAGAAATTGAATGAGGATGATAGATGGATATTGCAAGTGTCAAGAGATTAGAAATCAATGATCATGAATTTTGCATATTGCATATCTCATTTGAATCTAGATATGATAATTGGGTTCAATGATATGAGATATGATTGTCTATTTATTTTGAAGTCATGTAATAAGTTTAATATATTTGATAAATTTGCAAATGTAATATTATGAAAAAAAGGTTACAAAGGAGATGAGTGTGATGATGAGTTATATTAAGTTTGATGTGAGCAAGGAGAAGAAATTGAGAAATATATTTGATTCGAATATGAATAATTCAAAGATTAAGATTAATTCAGATAAGATTATGGAGAATGTATATTTTAGAAGACCTGGAATTCTCATGATAGATACTTGAATTATATTTCATAAGATATATCTGATATTATCTCAGAGTTCACTCAAGTATTTTTTAAATTTGTTGGAATTGAAGTCCAAGGTGGATCTGCTATATAATCAGATGAAAAGTTATTATGAGGATGTGAAGTTTCAAAGGGTGTCAAAATCATGATCATAATATAAGATGTATGAGATCGCAAAGTATTATATGATAGATACATATCGATATTAAGAGTTGATGGTTAAGATGAACATAATCAATTTGTATTAGTTGTTGTTAAGTATTTAATATGTTTCGTTACATAATTTGTACTGCTATGTGATTGGTGTAAAGGTTCGAAATTTGATTAGCATGATGGTTAATGATATGAAAATATTGATCAATTGTGTAAAGAATAAGAATGTGGAGGAAGGTAAATACCTGGGTGCATATATGTTTCTTTTGAAAAAGGGATTGATAAATGGGTAACCAGTAACAGAATTGGATTTTACATTATTGTATCTGAGTTTGATGATGACATATAATTTATTCCTTGAGAAGATTGTAATTTTGGGAGAAAATTATTGAAATATTGGTCAAAATATAATTTGTATAAGATTATTTTTGAGTTTAATGGAAGAAATATGCATGTATGGTTAGTGAGACAGGATAGTGATAATGAAAATGATGGGATATATATATCAATCTTAAAAAATTTAATAAAAATGCATGATGTGAAGAAAAAAAGATTAAATGAATTGAAGAGATGGATTAAATTGAATCAATTAGAAGATATTCAAGATACAAAATTATAATTTAAACATGATCATGTGAACTTGAAACAGAATGTGATCAAGGTTTATATAAATAGTTTCTATAGAGAAGTAAAAAATTAATTGTTACTGTTGTTTATGAGAGAGCTAACAGGTGTCATGGTAGCTATAGGATGATATAACATTAAACTGATATCAAAATTTTTGAAGGAGTTGGAATTTTCAATAAAGTATAGGGATATCAATTCTCTATATTTGACATATCCAGATGAATACTATATAAAATATGATAGAAAATATTTGGATAAAAAGATGAATAAGAAGGAATATTGAATCTAGATAGTCAAAATTATGATGGGCATAATGAATGATTTGAAGAATCAGGTGAATAAATATTTAATGAAGGATAATGGAATAATGTATTTAAGGATGGCATTTAAGGAGATTCTGTTCTCTGTGGTATTTCAGGAAAAAAAGAAATATTTTGGAATTTCGCATACTGACATGCCTAATTTTTATTCCAATAAATTATTTGTAAAGGGCATAGATATAGTAAAGAGGGAAAGGTCAAAATTTTTCACAATTTTTTCACCAAGGTCATGTAAAAGATTGTGGATATAAATAATAAAAGTGATATGCACAAATTGATTGAGGAGTCAATATGTGAGAGTATGATAAAAAAACATGATTTTAAAATATTAGCATCTTCAGCATTATAAGATCAAATAAGAAAAATCCAATAAATCATTTTGTGAAGAAAATGTTGAAAGAAAGTATTGATATTGAGCCTGAAGAATGATATCAATATCTTGTGATCAAGAAACTATGTGACAAGATCAATAAAAAGGTGATTTTATTGGATCAATTTAATGATAACATTCATAAGTTGGACATAATATATCATTTCAAGAGTTTGATTGATACGTATACAAGATTTATTAATTATTATTCAAATTTTTAATTAGATGATGTGATGGATGTGAATGATGATAAGAAATTTGATAAGATAGATAAAGAATCATAAAATTTAGTAGAAAAATACTTGAAGAAATTTATCAAAATGTTGAATAACAATAGGTAATATGATACTTATGTGTTTAATAAATTTAATATTTTGAAATTGGCAAAAATTAATATACAATTGGAAAGTAAAAAATGAAAATATAAATTTGATGATGGGCATATTCAAAAAAAATTGATAAAGTATTTTGAATAATTTATTATATAATTGTAAATATCGAATAAAACTATATAAATGTTATAATTTATTTTTTTGAAAAATAAATTATTTGAAATGATTCCTATTACAATATGGATAGAAGGTCGAAAGACTCATTGTAGAATTAAAAATCAGATTCATGTTGTTTGCAAAAAATATGAAGTATATTTTGAGATCCAATTGATATAAAATCAAATAATGATTTATGATATTAAAAATTATCAGCTTTTTAATGAATCTACATGATGTGTATTAAAATATGGAGCCATATTTTATGAAATTGGAAATAGAAAAATATCACATTACTTCTATTAATTAATTAAACCTGAATACAAGATTATAGATTATATAAATTGTATCTATAGTAATGACCTGCAGGCAATGAAATTAACAATTGAAAGAGTCTTTACCTTAACTGCTAACGGAATGATAAATCACTCTCAAAGTTGCACTTAGAGTTTTAATAATTTTTAAAATAGAGATGAGTGAGTTAGGTAGAAACTTAGCTTTAGCAATATATCTTTAATGTAAAATATACATATATTTAATAAAGCATATATACCTAGTCTAACAAAAGATATATAAAAAAAAAAATAGATCATATGAATTATAATAGATTGGATAATTGTAAATTGAACTTACGAGATGGATTGAATGATTTAAATCAAAGAAATCATAAATTGTCTAAAAGAAATAATTTTAAATATAATGGAATTTCACTTTATAAATATGATAAAATATAGATATTAAGTTGATACAAAGATAAAAAATATAACTACAAATATTTTTATAAAAAAGATGATGCAATTGAGTATAAGAATATGATCAAAGACCTGTGGGTCTATAGTGCAGTAGGTGCACTCCCAGGTCACCATCTATAAGATACCGGTTCAATCCCACCCATGAACGGTTCTCACAATATAGGTCATGTTGTACAAGATGCATGCTCAAAAAGCCATATGCACTCTTGTACACAAATGACCTATCAAAACACACCATCTGACCACGATGTTATAAAAATCAGGTCATACAGGTTACGGCCGGTTTTAGTGCCTAACTACAACAATAACATCATGCCGATCAGAATATATGAAGACTGAAAAAAGAAACCGATTGGTTCCCTCCGATGATCTAGATGCCGATATTCACCTCTTCTCAAAAAACTTACTTGTGGAAGATCTGGGAGACTTCGGTCACTTGCACCAGTCGAAAGCGTAACGGGCCAGACACATACTGGGAGACATGCGTTGTTGATCATCAACGACTATCACAAAAGGACGACCTACCCAACCAAGGTCGAGTGACGTCGAATCAAGACTCACAATGAGAAAATGCAGGGATAGACACTGGAAAAAGAAATTCGGAAACAATCACCTAGGTAACCAATCCAATGGGAGGAGCAATCCACTACGAAGTAACCAAGAGAAACCCCTGAAAGACTATATTTGAAGAGTAGTTAAAAATGGTTAAATGGAAAATGAAAATTGAACATGGTGTACCATTCAACCACTGGAATCTCATATCAAATCATAGGTTTGAATAATAGTTGGTAACCCTAG
>CAJVPT010007142.1:0-10335 GCA_910592055.1 Acaulospora colombiana
TGAGCGAGGGGTCGTTCTTTGAGTTTTTTCAGTTGTTACCATAAAAGGAAATTTTCAAAAATTGTATGCGTTCAGAAGAGTTTTTTTTTTTTTTTGGTATCAAAGTTGATTTTATTTTTATTATTACTAAAAAATTTCTTAAATAACTTTTAATAAAATTTATACTAATGTGCTTACAAAAGATTGAATTTTTTTATAATACTATTAATAATTTATTAGAGTTTCATTACTATCTATTATAGCCTGAATTCTTCTTGACTTACTTTCTACTAAATTTTCTAAAATTTTTAATGCAATTTGATTCTATTATTCTTTAAAAAATTTTTTTTTTTAATAGCTGGCTCAGCCTCCAGTTGGGCTTTATTAAACTTTTACTTGGATATTACATTATACTATCTGTTTCAGAGTTAACTAAATTTCACAAACTATACTAACATATATGTTAGGATTTTTGAAAAAAGATATCTTCTGGTTCATATCTCCAGTGGACCTCCATGGCCTGTTGTCCCCCTTTTGGGGAACTAACTTGCCTAGGCTGAGTTAGTACTTTTTTTTTTATTTTTTAAAGTGAAGAGGAATTTGAGGGTTTTCTGTTTTTTCCAATCTAAATTGGTTGTGTATTTTTGTCACCAGATGCAGCCCTTTGGTGTATTTTGGCTCCACCTGCCCTTTGCTTTCTTGTTTGCTCTTGTTATCCCCTGGGATGTTTCCTACTTGTTTATGGCTTCACATCTCTGTTTTCAGGTGGCTCTTACTGTTTCCTGAAGTTTGTCAAAGCATTCTGCGAGGGTTGATTTGACTTTCTTCTTAAAAACTCTTGCCCAGTTGTATATTGATTTTGCTATATCATGTGGAACTAGGCTTTTGGCTATTATTTGGATATAAAGTTTGATTATTTTTTTCTTGACCCTTATGGCCCATTCCTGTACCCAACACTTGCTTCGTTTTTTCCTGCTCAGGAGGAAATATACAATTGTCTCTATCATATGGCTGCCAAACTTGAAGTTATTTTTACTGCTTGTATATATGTGCGTTAGGTCTTCTACTACTGCCTTGCACCTGATGCATTGTCTAGATTTGTATAGATCTGCCCTCCATTCATAAAGCTTAGACATGGTTGGGAGTTCTTGACTCCATGATTTTAACATAAAAGTTCTCTGTTGATGGTCCTCAGTACTTGTGTCTCATGTCAAAATCTTCTTTAATTTCAGAAAGTCTACTGTTGCTTCCCAGTCTATTGTATTGTAGTATTGGTCAATGTCACGATTTCTTTCTAAGTAGCACCATTCCATGATTTGTTTATTCTGAAAATGGTTTCGGACTGCTTTCCTGCTGTTGTAGTTTGTTACCTGTCCTTTGTACCAGAGTTCAAGTCCATTTTTGTTACTGGAGGTAATATCTAACTTGATCGTTTGCCACTTTAGCCTTGCACATTTTGCTTCTAAGTCCACCTTACTGTGTATATATATTCCATTTCTTCTGATCTTTTCCACCTGGAGTTTAAGATTCTTAAAGCAAACCAAGTCTTTTGTATGTTCTACCAAATGTACTATTTTACTTCTATTTTTCGTGACTGTTAAGGCTGTTGTAATCATCTGGCTGTCTGTGTGAATTGTTACTTCCATTTTTTCTGAGAGAGTGGCTAGTGTGATCATAACTGCGTTTAGTTCTATCTCATTTGATGTTACTTTTTGCAGAACTTTGAGTGTTGTTATTTCTGTCTTGTCCCCTGTCAAGAGGTTGGTCGTGTGAAATACGAGGATTAGAAGTTCCTGTAACAGCTTGCGTTTGTTGTGATTCTGACCTTTTCCAGCTTTCCTTGCTTTGTTGCAAACATCTGAGCTTATTTAGGCTAGTGCTGTCCTTAATCCATCAGCTCAAGTCATCTGAGTGCATGGAAGTCGTGATGTAAACATCCTTCAATTTAGTTGTGGGATTGTTCTTACATTGAATGAGCCTTGCCTTAATGCTGTCCGGAGATGCAAGCAACTTGATTATCTTGCATGTCCTTCCATCTTTTGACACTTGCTTACTACTCCCGGTGACTGTTATTGTATCTTTGTTTGAAATGTTTATTATACAGGTACCCTCTTCAATGCTTATGTTGTTATCGCATCTCTTACATGTTTTTAAGTGTGGCAAAGGGCTGTTTGTGATATAATGCCTTGCTATAGTCATGTTTATGTTTTTCTTTTTAATTTTCCCTACTAACAATTCTTCCTCTCCTGTTTCTTTTAAGGTCACTATCCATATGAGTTTGTTCTTTTTTAGACATCTGCTACTCTTCTTATCAGCCCAGGTTATGTAGTAAAAGGGGTTCATACCAGGATTAAGATTGGTTAGCCTTGTTGTATAGGCTGGATGTAGGATTCCTATGGTGAGCTTGTTAGTGATGTCTTCGTAAAAATGGAGTTGTCTTCCTTGCGTTCTCTGCCCAATAATCTGGCATATTTGTGCCCAGCTGATGGTTTTAATCTTATTCTAGTTGGTGAATTGCTCTGCCCATCTTAAGCTATTTGTTCTGAGTTTGTTCCTGTGTTTGTTGAACCAATGTGGATCCATGAGTATCTCCAAGGAGATTAGTTCCGATTCCAATGACTTATGTGTATGCTTCACCTTTCTAAAAGAAAAGCCTTGCTTTTATACATCGATAAGTATGTCTTATAGGAAGTTGGTGCCCATTGAATATATCTTTGAACATTTTTCCAGAATATCTGTATCTGACTATATTGCCAATTGAAGGTTTATTACCCTTTCCTTGCATAATCGTCCTGCATGATTGGTTTCTGGGTACAATTTTTCAATTAATGTAATGTGTTTCTGAAGCATATGTGCTTTGAGGTTGAAAATATTGTATTCCAAATCACTGTGGAAAATACAGTTGGGAGCTGATGTTGTGAAGCCTGCCTTGTATTTGAAGATCCTCCTGAGCTTTCTATTGATGTTGTCGACTTTAGAATCCGAGAGATGTAAGTCTTGTACCAGATATTCCATTTTCGGTATGATTATATGATTGAGTAGGTATTGTGCTTGCTTGTCTGTTACTCCTTTCCACAATAAGTGGCTGGCAAGGTTCGATATTATCTGGCTGACCAAGTCTGTTTGATGTTTCTTTTTCCCATCCTGATTGAACCACACTCCCAAGTATCTGACTGCCCCCTGGGCAGCTCTGATCATGTTTTGCTTGAAAGTTATTTCAGATGCTCTTTTATTGTTAATTATAAGGAGCTCTGACTTCTTCAGGTTGACTTTAACTTGCACGAGGTTGTAGAATGAGCTGGCTAGCTTCAAGATGGCTTTGAGTTGCATTCGGTTCCCAGCTATTTATGCTGTATTATGCATATATGCTATAACGGATGTGTTTATGGTACTTTGCGATGTTTGGAGCTGTGCAATATCATATGTTTTTGTAATGCTTCTGTACCCTTGTGTTTTGCTGATCCTGCTTACTAGTGGATCATAGTAAATATACTATAGGAGTGGTGATATTGCATCTCCCTGATCAATTCCGTTTCTCACGTCATATGGGTCTATAATCCCTACTCCGGTGATAATTGTATTTTTCCTGTCCTTAAAACCTTCAATTATGAGGTTTATCAGCTTGTCTGGTATTTTGATCCTTCTTATGACTAGTATTAATGTGGCTAAATCCACATTATCATATGCTTTGCTCATATCTTGAAAAAGGATCCACTATTCCTTGTTGTTTTCTCTTGCATTTGCGATGATTGTGTTTATTTAGAAAATAGGTTTCATTATGCTCATTCTTGATAGGGCTGCCCAGTTGTATTCTGACAGTATCTCATGGTTAGTAAATACATTAGACAGCCTGTTCACAAGTCCTTTTATGAAAATTTTCTTGATTGACTTCAGAAGTGTGTGGGGCTGACTTTTGTTAGGTCATTACCCCAGTCATATGTCTTTGGATTGAATAAATGGTTTCTTTCTTCCATTCTTATGGCATCGTGCCAGAGTATAGGATCATGTTAAAGATGTTTTTGACACTTCCAATTGCTTTAGGACCCAAGTGTTGCAATGCTATATATGGAATTTGTGATGGACCCAGGGCTGAGATTTTGCTTGCCTTGGCAATAATGTCTTCTATTTCTTTTGTCAAGAAATCCATCATGGTTTCTGCATATTATTTCTCATCTACATGTTGGAAGGGTTCATATTCTTCTCTTTATTCCTGTGGCATTTTGCATGACTGAGAATATTTGGTCCAGTTCTCAAAATATTCTCTTACCCTTTATTTTATCTTATCCTCATCCAGAACTATATCGGGCTTCTCACTGTTCAGAATTAGTTTGTTGAGTTTAATTTTCCTTTTTTCTCTTTCTAAGAAGCTGTCTATCATACTTTTCTTGTCTGACATGAATCAGGCCATGCGATTTCTGATGGCTTCTTAGATCTTCTTGTTCTTTGCAGCACATTGGTATCTATGCAAAGTGGTCTTTATTCTTTTGATTTTATCTACTATCAAAACTCTTATTGTTTTAAAGTCCTCTGGGGTGATTAGTTCTTTGGGAAGCTCTATTCTGTTCTTCGTTGCTAAGTGTGGCATCCTTATCAGGCCTTCCTCTCCAATTTTCCCCAGCTCACCTTCTATGAGCAACTTTTTGAGCTGACATAGTTCAATTGTAGAGGTCGAGACTATTTTGTTGTACCTGTCTTGTTTATTTTGTGAGCGGGATTGTATTTTCTTGAACCTTTTGATATGTGCACTGGTAGTTCTTAGAATTGATTTCCTTAGTGTACACTACATTTTATTTATATTCTCATTTGAAAATGTCACACCTTTGGTAACAGCTGTTTCCTCCTCTATCTGTTTTGTTCACTTCTCCCATCATGCTGGTTCTGTGTTCACCCAGTTGTATCTTGTGTTGAGTTTTTTCTGTGTGTTTCTTTTCTTTCTCAAAAATAGAAAGGCCAGGTGCATTCTTGCCACTGCAATGTCATGGTCACTCTCGTAAAGCTGTTTGTATTCATTCTTGATATCTGCTATCAGTAGTTCCAGCTGCCCGTTCTATATTGTCCCACATCTTTTATTAACTTATATGCTATACAGGTGACCAAGCTGTACAATTACACGAGGCTTTTTACATATAGTCAACAAGTAATTATATATGTATGAAGTAAACCTATCTATATGAGTAACTATAGCTATTCTACCTCTATATATAACTACTACCTATTTGAAAAGATGTGCGATTTTTTTTTAATTTTTTCCAGAACAATTTTTATTTATGGTAAGAGTAGTCTGGTTATCAAGCCGTCAAATTTTCTTTATCCTGGATTTCTCAGTTATTTCTAAGTTCTTCGGAGTGATCCGCAGATTTCTCATTCCACCAAGGCCTCCTGATAGTAAAGTCTGTGAAGAACAGCACAGCCACGTACTTGAATTCTTGAATGGATGCCTCAATTAGTAAGGCAGGGAACTGGGTTTTCTTTGGTTGATTTACCATTCCTTCCTTCAGCAGTATGCTATCAGTTCAATATCTATTCTTCTTATTACCTTATTCAGTAATGCAGCCATATCAAGGAATAATCTTACTCGATTTCAGACATTCAGCCTCATCACAATCCAGTATAAAACCAGCTTGAAACACTCTGCTTCGTAAGACAAGCTATACTTAGAAACATCAGTTATTATACAGTTATGCCAATGGATGCTAATCACTACCTGCTTATCAGAGGTTGCCCCCTGGAGGATTTGATCTTGGCTCTTGTGATGTTACCTATAGAGTGCTAACCACTGTACTATAGACCCATAGGTTATTATTCTTCTAAAATAATTATTAATTCTAAATTTTTTTTTATAAAGATTATGTTTAAATCTCTTTTTTCTAAAACATCCCATAAATATTTAATTGGATTAAAATTTGATAATTGTACAAGTCAAGAAATATTTGTTATTGAATTATTTTCTAACTATTATTTAACTATTTTTATCCAATAAACTGAAATATTATTATCTTGAAAAATATATTTTAAATTATTATTTAATTTATCAATAAAAGGTAAAAGATTATTTTTTAAGACTTCAATATATATAGATTCTGTAATTTTACTAAAAACTTGAATCAAAGATTCAATTTTATTTTTTGTAAAACATTTCTATACCTGTATATCTTGATTTCTTGATTTTACTATTGAAATTAGTCAACTTATATCCTATTTTTTATATGAAAATCACCAACCTAATAATGTGAGTCATTTTCAAACAATAAAAAATGAAATTTATTACTTCAGATTACTATATTCCATTTTAAATCCCAATTTTTCTAATATAAAACCATTCTAATATTTTTTTGTGATTTTTTTCAAATATTAAAGATTTTTTTTTCAGTTTAACCATAAAATTCTTCATTATGTAAAATTTGTTGAATAGTATGAGAGCTTACTGAGATTATTAATAAGTGACTAAATTTTTCTGTTATTTCATTTAAAGATTGTTGTTGATCTTTTTTTACAATTTTTACAAGATGTCTAATATTTCTATTATCAATTTAGATTGTTTACCTGACCTAAAAATAACACTAGTTTGTTGATTTGTTTTATATCTTTCAATAATATCATAAATAGTTGTTTTTGGATAATTAATAATATCTTTAATATTGCTCTCATTGTGACTACCTTTTAACAGGTCAATAATTTCATAATGCTCAATATCAATAAGTTTGTGAATTTTAGATATTAATATTTTTTTTATTTTTGAATTAAAAAAGTTTATGACTATGTAAGAAAAAAATTTTATTGCATTTTTATGTACTGTATTAGATTTAAAATTATTCATAGATAAAGTTTGTACTTAGAGTAGTGATTTCAATGTGGTCGATACTTTGTCAGATAAGTGTATAGTTTTCTGAACATGTTCTTTAGATGTTTCTTTAGATCTATTTGAGCCTGTTCAAGTTCTGGGTCGATTACAAGATTTTAATAGCCTGTGTTGTTGGTGAGTCTGAACTTTGTAATATGATCTGATAATTGTTTGTATTATACTTGGCTTGTTTCTTCTAATATTTAAGTTTCTTATTTATGGTTTAACTTTTTTCCCAGTCAATTGTAATGTCATATTTGAGTTTCTATACTTCTAGCTTGACTTACCAAAACTTGTGTGTGGCTCTTTTGATTGTTTCCAGTGCTTTAGTTCTATTTTTTATTATAGTCTCTACTACTTGAATTATGTCATATGTTATGACTCCCTAATGATATCATTTCATTCAATTTTATATCATGCTTTTATGTTTTTATTGTACTCTTGTATTATTTGTGTTCTTTTTTATTTGCTTTGGATTGGTTTTATCTATTTACCTTTAACTCTTGTTGCACATTTTTTTGTCAAAGCCTAAATAAACTCTTCTTGAAGTCTTATTTGTATTGTGTCACATTGAAGGATATGATTATTAATTTGATTATACTATTTGCAAATTTTGAATTTATCATTTAGTTAAATGTCAGGAAGTCTTTCATTTAGTTTGTTCATAATAAGTAACTCCCCCATCCATGTTTTGATTCCAAAGAAGTGATCTGTATGATAAGTAAAATTATTTAAATATATATTTTTAATAACTTAAAAGTTAATAAAAAAAAAACTCTTTATTACTTTATCAAATTTTTTAAAATTTTCTTTTATAGTAATAATCCAAAACATCAAAGAAAACACATAGTGCTTTTAAATAGTTCTTTTAATGAATATGTCAAGAAAATTATTATAACAAGAGACATGACAATCAACTATACAGAAAAAAAATTATTATAGAAAGCTGCAAAGTTTTCAAACTGCTCTTGAAATTCAAGCTAACAAACAAGTTCAATCCTTTAATAGGTATTAAGAAAAACCAAATATTAGTCATAAAAAAGAGAACAACAAAAGAAGCAGAAAACAATTAGATTGATATCTAGAATTAGAAAGTCATAGAGCTAGAAAGTATAAAACAGAACAAGAACAAAACTTGAGATATAAATATTACTGAAATTTCAGAACTGGTAAAAAAATAATTATTAAGATCAGATCACCTTATCAATAAAAGTAACTTAATTAGTATCAATGACAAGAGAGTAAAGAGGAACTTTGAAAATCATAACAATATTATCAATAATAGCTTTAGTTATAGCACCAACTTAGAAATAGTAATAGTGAAAACATGACAAATAGGTCCCCAAAAAATTATATATATTTTATTCAGACTAAGTATTTATCAATTTGGAAATAGTGTTGAACAATACAGTAAGAGAAAATCAATTTTATCTACAACAAATTGGGACATCTGGTAATTCTAAAACATGTATATATAGAAAAATTCATTGTTATATCAACAATCACAACTATCTTTGATAACTATCACAATGCTCTAATTGTATATGATATTAGATCTTCAATAATAAAATATCAAATTTAGATTAGCATCACAAATCCATATCCTAGAGAGCAGGCCCAGTCTATTAGAACTTGAAATATTTTTAACCATTATATAAAATAGATATAGTCAATTTATTCATAAACAAAACAATAATTGAGTATATTTTACTTTAATAAGCTGATACTATTTAATCTGAAACAATATAGTTTAGTTCAATAAAGATTATTGAAAAATAGATTCAAATATAGGTTTTTATAAGTACATCTTTTATATATAAGTATACTTAATAGCAAAATCTAAATCTTTAAGAAAAAAAGAAATTAGTATAGTGTAATATTTACCAACCTCCTATAGAGAATTTCTGCAAAAAAATTGCAAAAAATTATTAAAGAAAAGCATACTAAGATATACTATTTTTCTCTCAGACACCTCAAATAGAATAAACTCTTCAGTATTATCTATTTAAAGAATACTCAAGATCTAAATACTGTAAAAAACACTACCCTACAACTTGAAGATACAGAACTATTTTAAGTTTCAAAATTAATTAAATTATATTTTAATTATTTTATTTTGGAATATGATCTTAATATATATACCATTGAAAAGAAAGATTTAATATAAAAAAATAAAATCAACAAATTTGATAAATAAAAACTAGAATTTCTCTAGTAAAGAGGACCCTATTTGCAAAACAAAGCAAGTGATCAGTATTGAGTATATTTTGTAGCAGACTAATCAGTGAGTCTGTTGCTAATAATCAAAAGCTTACGTAACTTGTGAATAGAAGAGTCCATCCTTCTATAACACACACAAAACACAAATCAAGGCAGAGATGTAAAAAGATTTGGACGAGTCTCAAGATAATTTTCCCTAAAACTACTTATAACTTCACTGTTATAACAATCTAGCCAAAAGATTCATCTTAAGATTCATCATTTTATTAAGTCATTGAAGAAAGTTACATTTATATATTTTTACACATAGGGCTATTACATAATCACTATGGCTATTCTAGTATTATGTTATGCATAAATTGCTTCTTGGTCAGCTAATTTTCTATTACCTCAGCTTATAATTTTTTACCTTTTTGATGTGAATAGATAGTTAACGCATTTTTTTAGCTTGCAAGGGATATGGTGATAGTTGAAAATTGATTGTTTCACATAAGCTTCAGTCATATCATGATAGTCAGTCACATGATTATGGCAAAAATTCTGAACTTTGTTTGACTTCTTTGGCCTTTAACAATACCAAATACAAGATACATATATACCAATATAACAAGAGATTTATTTTACCCATATGAATAAATGAAAATAATAATTTAGATTATCAATTATCTTCCGGCAGATATAAATACTATCAAATACCAGGTTTATATAATGGATAGGAGAGTATACTATTGGAAGTAAGTTCTTATATAAAGGTCAAAAGGCTAGCTATAAAGACTCACTAATCGAACATAAACAGCAGTCAATAGATTTAAGCTTCAAAATCCTATTTCTCAAGAGAATATATATCAAAAACAGTAAGAAATTATAAATACTAGAATTAATATATAGAGTCAATTATAGAGTCTATTATTAAAGAAATAATAAATTATTTGTAATTACATATTAAAGCAATAGAAACAATAAACAGACTTCTCAGTTCCTTCAAAATAATTATGATTAAAAATATATAGAAATATTATCTGTAACAGGTAAAAAAAAAAGTAATAGAAACAAATAAAAAGCAATGTGTTTCAAAAATACTATAGATATAATAGATATTAGGAAAATCAATATAGAAGCAAATACATACTCCAACTTATACAAAAGCAAAATATCACAATAGGTCGACATACAGTAATGAGCAAACATGAAAGAAACTTAACATATATCGAAAGCATTGTAGAAACATCATGGTATAATTCCATCCGTAAAGGCCTCAGAACACACAGAATAATATGGGCAGACCAGATCCTCAA
>CAJVPT010007143.1:0-10334 GCA_910592055.1 Acaulospora colombiana
TTAAATAGAATTATTATGTAAAATTTTGTGTAATTAATAAATAAATGACGTGTGATACTTTTGTTCAAGTAGTGTATTTAAACAGATGTCATAATGTTTCTTCTTGAAGTTTATATATTGAACAGGTCATTATAGTATAAATATTTGGTTTTTTTTTCTTTAATATTTCTAGAAATTTATTATGGGTCAGATTGGTCAAGAAGCTTTTGTCTTTATTATCTTGAAAAGAGTTATCAAAGGTATTGGATAGATTGAACTGATTTCAGAAGATTAATCAATCTATAATTTTATCATTTTGAATTCACAGTTTTGAATACTTTTTTGTATTGTCCAATCTTTTTCAATCTTTTTTCTATTGAATGTTTTGATGAATTTACTAATACTGATTTCTATTATGTCTCTCTTCATGTAACTATTGTAAGAACTGTTTCTAACTCTAGTAGTTGATATCAGATTATTGGATTTTTATATCTTGCTTGTTTGATAAGTAAATTTTATATAAGAAATCTTCAATATCAATAGGTTAAGTATCTTAGATAAGTTTTTGACACATTAGTTTCTCTAATAAAAGATAGCAACAAGTCATCTGATTAGTCAAATTATAGGAAATATCACTTTCAGAAATAGGTTTATTGCTGGTATTACTTCATTGCGAGTAAAGATATGAACTCACCAATTCCTATAGCTTAGTTAGAATTGAGAAACAGCCCTATACTAGATAATGATATAGTTATTCTATTCTGGTTAGATGAGATGTAAATAGATACTTTTTATATTATTGGTTGATCTGTAAATTTCTAGACAGTAAGGGTAATTACTCCTTCCAGTTGTATTTAGTATATATCTTGATTTTAATAAAGTATATAAACTGGCCCAAGAATAAGCTAGCATTTAAAAAAAATTTTATTAATTTTTTAATTTTTATATATTTAAAAATAAAAAAAAATTTTAATAAAAAAAAAAAACTTTTTCTACAAATCCCTTGGATTCTTAAAAATTTCTTTTTTAAGTAATATATCCAAGAAAAAGACAATACACATAACTCAAGACACATACTCTCTTACAATACCAATACGCAATAGACATCTTAGCACAAAAAACAATCTTTTATGCATAGCTCTAGTCTAGTAATCACTGAGGAAAACACAAAATAAAGCATAACCTTGACTATATTCTCTTTACTAAAGAGAAGAAAATAGATCATCATAAACTGATTCACAGTTAAAAAAGGGGAGCCAATATCAACTTCACAGAGCTTGAATCAGGCTAGTACAGATTGACACCTTTCTTGACATTACAAGGAATTCTAAAGCAAATAGGTTTGCTCAATAAATCAAGTAAACCTCAAATTCTTTAAGACCCAGAAGGACATCAAAATTTCCTAAGGTCTAAACAGCTTAACATATATACCCCATCTCCACATATATCAAAACACATCACCAGAGTAGCACAAACACATACATGTGTATAAAGCTGTTATCAAAACAAGTTCAACAAAAGTCCAACACAACAACACAACAAGTGTGACTTAAATTAGTAAGATCATTAAACACAAACATTACAACATAAAGTGATCAATGTAAACAGAATGTCAGGGATCTGTAAAAAACACAATAAAGTTTGCGTAAACAAGTAAACAACCTAAGCAAAAAAAGAAAAATAATATGTCTTAATCAAAAGAAGATTAAAACATATACAAAAACTAGGTTGTAGTTAAAAAACAACAAGTATTACATGTAAAAGCTTGTTAACAATTACTAAAATAGTACTAAAGACATATATTAATCCACTCACATGACTATTATTAAAGACCAAAGAAATTAAAAAAAGTTCAGAATTTTCACTGTAATCACGTGACTGATGATCATGATGCAATTGAAGCTTACACAACACAATTAATCTCCAACTATTACCATACCCCTTGCAAGTTAAAAGAATATGTGAACAATTTATTTGTATCAAAAAGGTAAAAAACTATAAGCTGATGTAATAGAAAATTAGTTGATCACAAAGAAATTTATGCATAACATAATACTAGAATAGCCATAGTGATTATGTAATAGCCCTATATGTAGAAATATATAAATGTAACTTCTTTCAATGACTTAATAAAAAATAACAAATCTTAAGATAAATCTTTTGGATAGATTGTTATAATAGTGAAGTTATAAGTAGTTTTAGAAAAAACTATCTTGAGACTTGTCCAAATCTTTTTACAACTTTGCCTTGATTTTTGTTTTATGCATGTGATAGAAGGATGGACTCTTCTATCTGCAGGTTATGCAAGTTTTTGGTTATTAATAACAGACTTACCGATTAGCCTGCCACACTATTCATAATACAATACAACAATATAATAATAATATCAATCCACACATATACCCTATCATGAATAAAGCAAAACAGATACTTCAGATAGTAAACAATAGAGAAGATAATATTATTAACATACTAGTCCAATGGGCAAATATGCATGAGGAAACAGGCAAACTATGGACTATACAACAAATTGGCAAACAAAAAAAGTATGGCTAATCACAATGGCATGATAGCAGATGCTCCAAAAACATATACCATACTAAATAGTATTATTAGAAATAGATAAAACAATATTTCATAAGGAATAAATCCTTATACAACATATTACCTTTCTTTGGCATGAAGGAAAGGAAAAGGAAGAGAATCTACTTTAACCCTATATAGAAGATAGATACCTGGATATAATCAAAAAAAGTCAATAAAAACATCACACATTCTAATAGAGATCACTACTAATATAGAAAAATCAATATTAGATAATGAAATAACAATGATAGAAGGTCAAGAACAGGAAAAAATAAAAGTAAAAACTCTTAAAGACAAAATTAAAGGCCACAATATAAGTGAGTGCAGCTCTTTGCATTACAAGAAACAGGAAAGTAACTTCAACACTAAACCCCTATTTCATAAATAAAAAGGGCAAATATAAAGTAGAGACAAAAACAGCCAATATTCCAGGAGACAATAAAGAAAAAACCAAGATATACTTGGGTAGCATATTAAAATTGTCACAAAATAAGTGCAAACTTTTTTACAAAAAATTTATCAATGAAAATGAATGGTAAGTTTCTAGCTGGAGGAAGAAGAAAATCTTTTCAAATGTTTAGAAGAGATAAACAAAAAAAAAGAAGCTTTCAGTCTATAACAACTCAAAAACAAGAGTATCAACCTAACACAAAATATAAAGATATTAAACAAAAAGATTTTTTAATCAAGAAAAAAGAAAGAAAAAGAGAATATATAACATGTTAGCCTAATAAATATATCATACAAAACTTCATAACACCTTATAAAAGAATATTTCAAAAGGTATGTTAAGGTACAAAACATACATATCTACAAGGTCAAAACAAAAACAAGGGTCAAGACTTATATCAAATGGTATAGCAACCTCAAGATAAATCCAGAAATATTATGAATAACCCCTTAGGAACAAAAACTGCTAGAGCCATTTTCTCCAGGAAAGAACTGACAGATAGAGAGATTAATGATATTATAATAGAAAGAAATAAAAATTCTACAAGACTACTAGGTACAAACAAGTCCTACTCAGGTTTGATAGCCAGGGTGCTCAATAGTATAGAAGTGAAAGTATATTACACTTCAAGAAACCCCTTTATACTGAAGAAACAAAATTTTACAATTGTATGTTTTGTATCAAGAGAGGCTTTCAACAAAGCCTGTAAACAACATATCTTCTTACAAGGGCTATGCCTATTATAGAGTGTAAAAAATACAGTAACAGAAAAAAAAAAAGACCTATGATATTAAAAGAAAAAGAGCCATAGTACAAGATATAAAGGTTGAAATAGAAATGAGGCATCTATAGACTTATTATCTGACAATAAATCGATCAGTTTCTTCTCTTCTTATAGTAGAAATTATAAATCTTCAAGAAGGCAATACTCAAGAAATCAAAGAAAATCCTATAAAACTCAAACCCATAGGAAAAGATAAAGCAATAATGAAAGACTTAAAAACCAGTCACAGGAAGTAATAGAGAACCTATTGGCAACCCAAGGTCTAGTCAGTATGATAGTTTTGACAAGTACATGTCAAATACAGAAATAGAAAATGAGAAGATTTATCATATTATATCTTAAATAACTTAGAAAAGTTAAGTAGTAAAATAGCCAGACTAGAAAGTAGAACAGCTCCTAATAGACAAATAAGATATAGTAGAAAAGGGACAAATCACTCCTAAAAAGGTACACTAGTTGTTAAAGATAATAAGAGGTAAAACAAGCCGGTTTATCTCCAGTAGAAATTTTAAAGGAGGGCAAATATTAACAAAAGGAGCATAACAGTATACAATTAAAAAATTTAGATCTAGAAAAATTCTTACAAAGTGAAAAAACTGACTTTTTGAACAAAAAAGAGAAAGAAAAAAAAAAGTAAAGTAATAACAGAGATGATAAAAATGATATTGAAAAAAAGATAATAAAAATAGATACACACAATATAAGAGATATCACTGACATAACTAATCAATATAGTCTTATAGAAGACATAAGCGAGCAAGGCATAGGGATAATAGGATTGTGCTAATGCACAGTAATGCAAAATAGGTTTTCAGTAACCAGAAAGAATACAAATACTTTTATAGTACTAACAAAGATACTCCATATAGTGCAGGAGTAAGTCTACTAATAACAAAAAATCTCAAAAAACAAGTAATATCAGTAGAGGAGGTAGATGGTTATATAATTACTATCAATATGTTGACAAAAAAGAACAAAATCTGTATTATACAGATTTATATACCATTAGATACAAAAAATTTAGCAAAAAAATTCAAATTTCTCAAAATTTATTGAAAAATTACAAAATCAATTGATTAAATTATTCATCATTTTTCTATTCCTCCTCTTCCTCCTTTTCCACGTACTTTTCTTTTCCCTTTAAAGATCTTGGCTTGATTCTTTTAAAACTAGCCCCAATTGGTTTTACCTTGCCAAATATTTTTTGAGATTTTTTGCTTTTTTCTTTTAACCTAACTGCCCCTGAATTTTACATATTCGTGCACTTTCTTCAGTTTGTTCCTCACTCTCTTAATACATTAATGATTCCTCATATTTGGTGATTTTTCATCTTTTGAATTTATCTGTCGATTTTTTATCTTTTCTTGTCTCTTTTTCTTATTCACATTCCGAAATTTCTTCCAGACTGTATGTCCAATTTGGCAAGCCTTCTAGTGAAGTCATATTATAGTTATATTAATTATCATGATATCATTTACAAGTCAGCTGCAATACTTGAATTGATTTCGAATGTTTATCTAAATATTTCAACAAATCCTTTAACTATAAGTAATTTTGATTAATATTGTAATTATTCAGCATGGAATATTTTGCTGAAAAATATCTCTTCAGAATATCAACTGTAATCATATACATTTATTCTTCTTTTAGTGGGGTTTCCCAGATCAGTATCACTTTCTTCAGGTAAATATATCTTTGTTTCTTTAACTACATCGGTTAATTCGTCCTAATATTTGGCAACTTTCTTTGACCTTCATTCAACAAGTGACTGTGTACTTTTAATTCTTCATATTCTTTTCTTAATTATTCATTAAAATTAATACTTGAAGATAGTATAAATATAGAATATTATCAATCTTACTTCGTTTAACTGACTATTTGCATGTAAGTGATGATTATTTGCTTCCAGTTTTTTAGTTTCTGTCTTCTGATATCTTCCTCTCTAATGGCGATGTAAAGCACCTAACCATTCATTTATTTGCTTTCATGAGGGATTAAAATGTGGGGCCATAGATTTTATTAATTTGGATATCAACTTTTATAATATTTTTTTATTCACATCACTCGAAATAACTTCATCTACCCTCAGTTTATATTCGTCAGGAATGGTTTTCATTAAGGCCTTCATTTCTGCTCTCGCTTTTTCTAGTTTTAGCTTATCTTCGGTAACCGGTTTTACCAGTTTTGCCTCTTTACTACTTCTCCTAGGTTGAATTCTTCAGTGCTTTTCTAAACTCGGCAAACTTTCAGATTCTAATATATTGGCTGCCCTTGATTCTACATCAACTATAGGATTAAGTTCAGG
The DNA here is from genome assembly GCA_910592055.1 of Acaulospora colombiana. Taxonomy (NCBI): domain Eukaryota; kingdom Fungi; phylum Glomeromycota; class Glomeromycetes; order Diversisporales; family Acaulosporaceae; genus Acaulospora; species Acaulospora colombiana. Next base: position 6,106 of record CAJVPT010007143.1, read on the forward strand.
TTTCACAGATTTGAGCTAATCAATTTCCTTTTTTAAATTTTCTATTTTATTTTTTTGCTGTTTTGATTCTTCGAAAAACTGTTGTTAATATATTCCATTAGATCTAATTGTTTTACAAATTTGGCATTTTCTCTTTCTAATGTTTCAACCTGCATGTGCAATTCTTCATTTTCTAAATAAATCAGTTGATTAATAAAGGTAAATTTTAATAATTTGACAATAATTTAATTCTAACCTTTTTCAATATTCTCCTTGGTTCGAGTTTCAGGTGGCAATTCAACTTCTAGCATTGATATTTGTGCAACTTTAGATGCCAATATTTCAGGCAATACAATAGATGCCTTCTTCTAAGCAATTCGGCAGTTATATTAGAGATTGAAGATTTGGTACCAGGTGTTACTGAATGAACTGTTGCTGCTTCTGATACAGTTGATATGAAGAAAGTTTGTAATGGCAAGGAAGGTTGTAAAGGTAAGGGTGACTGTTCTCTGTAAAAAGTAAATCCAGTTGGTTTTTTTTTGTTCAGACATTTTAGGTATCAGAAAGAAATATTAATTTAAAGAGATATTTAAATAAAATTATTTGTATTGTTTTAATACAATTTGGGGCTGCATACAATATTATACTATTATTCATTATATTATATTACAATTCAGAGTCCCATATTATATTATACTATATATTATTCATCATAATATGCTTGTATTATATTAGAATTCAAAGCTATTTAATTTATTAATCACAAATTTGCCACTTTATTTTACTATTTGCCAATTTTCAAAATGTCAAGAAAGCATTTAATTTCAGCTTTACTTAATGAAAGTTTAAGAAAAAATCATAAAAAAGCGAAAATTACTTGCAACTATAGTAAATGCAATTGATCACTTGTTGATCCACAAACTGAATTTTCATATAGATATTGAAAAATATAAGGTGAAAATTCAACAAGTAAAGAATTCACATTTTGGTACAGAATGAGAAATATTTCATCAAGTCGAATTATGTCATTAAGCAACAATCAATAAAATCTGAGATTGAATGATGCAAGTTCTAAAAATGATAAATCTGAAGTTGATAATAATAAAGAAATAGATTATATATTCAAAGATTATTTAGCATCAAAATATGAATTTTTACTAAATTCTAGCAAATTTTCGGATAGTCGTTTTATGTGGATTTTGTTGTGGATTATGAACTATAGAATTTAATTTAATTTATCAAATAGTGCAACAGATGCACTGCTAAAATTTATGAAATTGGTGCTAATTGAAATTGTTGGCAAAGAATTTGAGCTCTTTTGTGGGTCTTTGTATACTGCCAATAATAAACTTGAATTATCAGATTAGTTTGTTAGTTTTGTAGCATGTCAAAGATATCACAAATTGTACAGATAGGATGATATTCTTGGTTTTTAAAAAAATAATTGGCTATCGGTTATGAAGTGTGTTCATATTGAATTTCCCAATTCAGCAATAAAACAAAGAAAAACTTGCAATTTCCTACTGTCTACAAAATTAGAATTATTAATTGGAAATGTAATTAATTGGCTCAATTTAGTTTTTCTATATTCTACTATTTGGTATCAATTGTTACAAATGTATCAAAATCTGAATTTCGAATCTAATCTTTAGCTTGGGTAGATCGATCAAGCATTGATAAACTTCTATGCAATAGCTATAATGGTGATATTTGAAAAACTTTTAAAGATAAAAACTCAGAATTATTTTTTAGCAAAGAGATGACTGATTCGCATTTGGTATTGGTGCTAAATATTGACTGGTTTTAACCATTTGATAATAAAGCACATAGTACTGGAGTTATATATGCAGCTATCGCAAATTTGACATGCGAAATATGATTTAAACATGAAAATATATTGATTTTTTACATATTACCAGGTCCTAGTAAACCAAGTTTATACCAAATAAACCATTATCTTTCTCTCATTGTCGATGAATTGATGTAACTATGGAAAGTAATAAAGCTCAATACAACTGCTGAAAATGAAGAAGAAAAAATAATTTGGGTGGCCTTAATTTTAATTTTGTATGATATTTCTGCTGCACAAAAAGTGTGTGAATACATTTCAGCACTAGTGTCATGTCATCGTTGCAAGAAGAATGTCAATTAAGAAAATAATCATTATAATTTTGGTGGCATAAAGAATATAGACGAATGGTTTATACTGAGAGATTCGGCAATACATAAACGAGATTCTATTGAATGGAGGTACTGCAGTTTAAATGTAGCATGAAAATGTTTTGTCAGTGAGAACCATGCCAGATGGTCTGAATTTTTTCACCTATCTTATTTTGATCCAATTCAACATTAGTTATCGATCCTATGCACTGTCTTTTCTTAAATATTAATAAATGGCTCGTTAAATGAATATGGATTGAAGAAGGGATACTGACGAATAATGCATTGGATAAAATACAATCAATGATGGAAATTTTTTAAGTGCCATCAGATATTGGTCGAATTCTGAGAAAAGTAAATAGTGGCAAAGGTTTTTTGAACTTTATTGCTGATCAGTGGAGAAATTTTTTCACAATATATGCAACTATCATTCTATGGAAGCATCTTTCAGATGTGGATTTCCAAATTCTAACAAATTTTGTCAAAATTTGTCAAATCTTAGTATGCTGAATTTTAAGAAGAAATTCGTTAAATAAGGCTCACGAAAGATTAATTGTGATGATTAAGCTAATAGAACAAAAATATGGGAAAGAAAAAATTACTCCAAATCTTCATCTTTCATTATATTTATATGAAAGCACATGTGATTATAGGCCATTGTATACATTTTGATGCTTTTCATTTGAGAGGATGAATACTATATTAGATAGGTTTTTTAAACAAATTTAATATTCAGAAGTAGAATTTTAACGAATTTTTAATCTAGGTTCATTGCCTAATAGTCACTGAAATATTAAACCCGAATTAATGCGAAGATTGATGAATGATCATTAAATTATTAATTTAACTATGTCCTATCCTAATAACCAGAGGCTTGAAATTTTAAATAATCAACCAAATATTGGCTCAATTTTTGAACTAGATTGGTTTTCAGCTGACGAATTATATCAATTTTTATAATATTCACGAAACAATAATTAATAAATCCAAACATTTTCCAGGTGAACTCTTGTACCCAAAAAAATCAAATTTAGAGGTATCAGTCAAAATATTAGATCTATTAGTTGAATACTACGAGGCATCTTATGAAACCATGAACTTTTGAAGGCTATTTATGAAAGATAATGAAAATTCGATAATTATTCAGAATAGAGCATATCAATATGGTAGATGCCAAATTGGGAGTGAAATATTCGATTCTGTTATGTTCTCATGAAATATTAAGGGCTCATTTATATTAGTTAGATTTGTGAATCATGATAGAAGTATCGATTTATATCCGGGACAAGTTCAATTCTTCTTTACACATTCGATAAACTTTCTGAATAATGTTATTGAACATTGATTGGCCTTTATTTGATGGTACAAACTGATTAATTGGCAGAAAATAGATTTTATTTTGGATCTGAAAATGACGCGAATATTGAATTGTGGAGTATCAAATTTTACCCAGTTAGACATAAATGCATAATCCCTATTCATAATATTTTTGGCCAATTTATTCCATTTATATATAGAACCTCAAATCGGCAAGACTCTTGTGAATATTTAACTGTAATTCCTTTAAATCGTAAATATAATATATAATTAAAATTTGGCAAATATGTGAATTTTGGCAAATGGCTAACAATTTTTTGAGAAAAATTTTAACAAAATATATAATAAAAATGGTTCAAATATGACAGATAATATTGAATTATATAGTAGAAATTGATTGACGATTTATTTATGTCAACTTGTATAGTAGAAATTGATTGCCGATTTATTTATACCAAATTATATGCCATATTAAATGGTAAAAATTGATTAATGATTTATTTATGTCATTAATATGCTGAATTATTTATTTTTTTGACGAATAATACATAAGTGGTATTATGCCAAATAAAGATTTTTCGAATAGTGTTGTGTCAACTACTTTGGACAGCTGATCTTTATAAATATTAATTATTTAGTGACCAAAGTGACCAAAGTGATCAAATCTGTCAGATTTGTCAAATTAGGCCAATATACCAGATCTGTTCACTTGGATAACCTGCTAGCTAAATATAGATAAGATATGAAAATTAAATAATAAAATTAAATAATGC